>JAVFBW010146076.1:0-12572 GCA_034783835.1 Mopalia ciliata
TGAAGTGGACAATCCGTCGTCATATAAGTGAAATACCCTTGAGTATGATGTTAAACACCAATCAAACAAACAAACAATCACCCATTACGCTGGCACACTGTCATATTAGTGAAATACCCTTGAGTTAGAGTACAACGTTTAACCCCAATCAAACAAACAATCTTAGTCCAACATGGTTAAAGAAAAAGAAGACAACCAATAGAATACTGAATTTCATGTTGATGCACAGAAATTGTTTATTCTTGTTTACTTTGACATAAAAACTGTCGAGAATTGTGAAAACTACAAATTTATTTCTTTAAAACCTTTACAATATCATTTTTATCTTTTATTAAAATTATTACTTTTATTTTTTAGGGTATTGATATCAAACCTCTTTACACAAAGCAAGATGCAGCAGTTATTGAGGAAGAGTTACCTGGGAAGTTCCCATACACCAGAGGCCCTTATGCGACCATGTATACCCAGAGACCTTGGACAATAAGACAGGTGGGCCGGAGTCATTTCACAAAATAAGTTTATTTAAAATACAGCTACTTGTAAACAATTCTTTGCGAGGAAAAAAGTCCTGAGAGGACTTGTTCTATCCCAAGATAATTATGTTCAATTGCTGTTGTTAAAGGTTAGTGATTTTGGTTTTTACTGTAACAGTATACTGGTATATATTTTTTATTAATTTTTATTTTAAACATGTAAACATATCCATAAAGTTAAAAGTTCATTAACTGAAAGAGTGAAACAGCACATATTTTCACAATTTAATTTCATATGTTATTTATACGTATCACCTCTTTCTATCTTTGGGCACATCAGATTGCATGAAATGTGCTTCTGTTATTGACAGATATAGATTATAAAAAATGTCCATGTAAGATACGTATCTTCTGGTCAGAAAACAGAAACGTTCTCTGTACACAAGTTGGAAGCATGAAATATCTTCATGTAGCCAGATTTTTTAACCCAGGAGTTCCTCTTTCAATAGCGGGTGGTTGGAGGGAGCTTCATGTTGCCTTGGTGCTCTCAGAACTAAAGGGGAACAGGAAGCCAATCTGTTTGTGGTGTCTGTCTGTATTTCATGTTTTTGTTGTCCTGTATTTGTCATGTCTTTGTTTGTTACCAGTGGTGGCGAGGGTGGTTTCCTTCACCCATTGGGCTGGCACGTCGTCATATAAGTGAAATACCCTTGAGTACGACGTTAAACCCCAATCAAACAAACAAACAATTTGAACTTGAACTTGAATCGATTATATTTTACATGTACCATGCTGTTACCTTTGACACGAGTGTGGCAACTGGATACATGTATTATGTTCAGTTATTCACCATCGTTAATTCTTTTTCCTTCTTATTTTGGGGCCGTGGCTTAGTGGTAGTGTGTGCGCTTATTAAACTGATCCTGCTTCTATGTACCATTCAACGGATCGAGTCTGCCTGTTGACCATCAGGTATATCAGCGAGTCACATGTAGTGGCTCGGGCAATCGTGGGGATGGTTTTTACAAGGTTTCCTCCTGGTTTTCCACTGTAATAAGGCTAGGTGCAGTGTGAAGTGGACAATCCATCGTCATATAAGTGAAATACCCTTGAGTATGACGTTAAATCCCAATGAAACAAACATACTTTTTATTTTATGGCAAATCTTTAATCGGAATAACATTTTTTGACCCTATCAAAAAAAAGTGCCTGTCTGTGTTGACTATTTATTGGCATGAAGAATAACATGCAAATAGAATTCATATCAAAACCCAAAACAGAAGTTTCAGGTTTCCTGTTACTCAGTCTTAGCTCAATGGTACATTTAATATTACAGCCGTTTTTTACTAGAGCTTTTCATTTTAGTGCTGAAAAAACATTACAGAGTGTTAAATTCTATGTGGGGCTATAGGATTTGAAACTTAAATTGCGGTCTCCAGGCCTGTGACTGCTGTAATCTTTTCTGGCGTAACCTTAAAATCGGTCCTTTAAAATTTTGTAAGATAACCTAACATTTGAATTTTGCCCTGGTTTCATTTTTGAAAAAGAAGGCAAAATTGCTTTACAATACAATCTTTTTTGATAATCTGATGACAAAACTTGTCACTACATGTATCAATAGCAAAATGCAAATTTAAGAGAAAGATTACAAACACTTTGGGAAACGGTATAAATCAGTCTTCCTAAATTAAGTTTGCATAGCCATGGGGAAACCCCTTCCTGTCCGTTCTCACCAACAGCACAGGCCTGGGTGCAAAAGTTGTATCTTACAATAAATAGTAACCGATGGCTCAGTCTATCTATTAATTTATTAGTTCTGTTCTGTTGGTGGGGAACTTCCAGCATAGATGTATAATCTATGTTTGGGACACCTGTAACTGTTGATAGCCATCCAAGGGTAAGGAAGACTAGTGCTGTAAAACTAAATGCTAACCTACATGTTTATGGTCAGGGGTATAGGCCTGCTTATTATGATCCTGCTGTTATGTTAATTATAAGCTTGACATAAATCAACAATATTTTATCTTTTGTTAACATGTTTTTTTTTTTAAACTGATTGTGACATTGTGGCACAAATAAAAATAAAAATGCTTCATTTGAACACGTAACATGCGTTGAAAAAGCTTTCATCCACAAATTTTTCTTAAAAGTGCTACCATCAATACTTTTTTGTCTTCTTGTTAAGCGATTTCACTTTCTTTACTATACTCATGGTGGACATTTAAATTCTTGAGAAAAGTATGTCATTGTACAATGCCTTTCTCTATAATTAGTTAGGGTTGAAAATCTGTCTGTCAGAAATCCCTATTCTGAAACTTTTTTTGCCTATCCAAATTTCAATTTTCTTATCTTTCCCATGTTAAAATTCAGAAATTTTACTATCTGTCATTTTAACCATTTTTAGAAATTTAACTGCCCATCCCAAATGACTGATGAAGGGGTCTTGAGCCTAAGGCTGTCATCCTGTAACCATTGTTTTCTCCAAAACAATACATTTATTTATTCAACATTCTTTATGTTTGTCATGTGTGACTGTCACTAAGAGCAAACATTTTCCTTCATGGACATACTGAGATAATTCACTGCATAAACGACTTGGTAGCTCTGAATCTGACACCTCCGTGATATTCAACACTGAACAGGACCTCTGGTTGTAGTTTACTAGGTGAGAGATAATGCCCAGTGTTAGTGAATCAAGGTGATTATGTTATAATTGAGTTGGCAGTTCAATGCATCTATTAATATGACCACTTTATTCATTGTGAATAGGACATGTCAGCGGTGATAACTCTAATTGTTGTTTATCCAGTGAGATGCCTGTAGAGTTGTGGTGAACAGTATAACCTCATAACAGGATTGTTAGCTAATAGCTCAGCGATTCAATACTACTGAGTGACTTCTGTATGTTGCCCCTGTCAGGTCACCTTATCAGATGTTGATGAACAGCTGGTCACTCGACCCAGTCAAGACAAATGCCACTGAGTCAACCCACACTACAACATAACAACACAGTTTACATGTACTATTTGATATGAGAAAAAACTCATATTGATGTGTTTTCCCTGTTACTCTGATTCAGTTTAAGCTCAATTCCAGCCAGCCTGATATTTTTGACCTGTATGGCATACATTTTGTCATTCCTGTTATAAATTAAGACAATTAGTCCATCCTGAAAAAAAAGTGGATGAATAAAATGCACATCTACTTGCTGTGTAGCAAATGTGAGATGAACAGAATGACATGTTGTTCTAGCCAAACACTCACCTAGCGATTAGCTGACTACTTTCAAGCAAAATTGAAGGGAAAAGGGCCAACAGTCTAAAAAGTCTTCTCCAAAAATTTTAATGTTTGTGTCCATTAGGTTAAATTCATGTGTTATTAAGAACCAGCTAAAAAATTGATGCTGTCTAGTTTTAGGCTTCATGTTCTTTTTGCATGTAAAAAAAAATCAGTTAAAATTAACGTTTTACGGGAAAACAAAGTGTACATACATGTATGTATGAACAGTTTTGGAGTTCAGAGAGACAAATGCTGTTTAAATTGTAATTTTATGGCAGCTTTCAGCAATAGTGCAGTCCTCAGAGAGAACAGTTGATTGTTTTCTGTTTGTACAGCAAATGTCAGCAATATTGGGAACCTCAGGGAAAACAGTAGATATTTTTAATGTTTATACAGCAAAAGCATAGATCTCAAAGACAAACGTAGATAATGTTACATTTATATCTAGACAACATGCTGCAATAGCATGAACGGTAACTGTAGAAAGAAGTAGATATGTTTTTATATGTATATAATACAACCACAGGCTTAGCCAGAAATAAAAAGTATGGTGTCCAAAATGGTCATTTTGCTTCTCTTTTCAAATAAATGGGTGTCCACTTTTGACAGTTTCCCTATCTCATGCATGTTAACGTTTCTTAAAACAGGGTGTCCAAATCAGTCAATTTTCCACTTCAGGGCGTCCATTTGGACGGGTGTCTGCCTAAGCCCTTGAATCAACCTTTCAAGTTTGCACGGAACTCTGAGAAAAAGGCGTGGGAGTCATGTGTTTTTTGTTATCTTTTTATATCAACTTCTAACCACTGTTCATGTTTTGTTTTTCTACCTTTTTTAATTAGGATTATATTGAATTATTATGGCTTCTTCCTTTATGTATTTATACCAATTTTTATACAAAATTAAACTTTCATGTTCCCAAGAAATTATACATCATTTCCAGGGGTGGAGGCCAGGTTGGGAGGATGTATTTTACTATGTGCAATGTAAATGTAATTTCTGTTTCTTTACCCCGTGTATGTTGTCATCTTCCCTATGTAATATTAGTAAATGATCAGACCTCTGAAATATAATGCAAGTATAAGAAAACCCCAAATAAGTAAACATTAGTATTAATTATTGATTTTGTTGGATCATGCCAGGGCATAGCTGAAATACCACTGAATGTGGTGTGAAACACAAATTAATCTGTTCCGTTGGACAGCATTAAGCCAAGTGTCGTTAACCTTGGATGAATCTTTAATCCCAAATTGAAGAAAGTATTTTTCTATTGAGAGAAGTTTGTCAGATAAATCACTAGTTGTGATATTGTAGTCGTATATCTTAATTCATTGATTAACTTGTTCTGCTTCACTGAATACAATTAACCTCTGATTGAAATAACACCAAATAGATCTATCTATTCGAAAAAAACATGAACGATTAACGATAAAGAGAATTTTTTATGGCATTAGGACAGGATAAGGTGTACAGTCAGGGGGGGTTCTGTTGCCCTGATGACAGTGATGAGCTAAGGGGTCATTCAACATGAAACCGATTTGTTTGTGATATCTTTATTTTGAGTCATGTGATTGTCCTGTATTTGTTCTGTCTGGTCTTTCTTTGTTGCCAGTGGTGTCAGGTCTGTTTCCTACACCCCTTGGGCTATCACTTTGTCATGTGAATTTATTAACCTTAAGCGCGACGTTAAGCCGCAATCAAACAGACATGTATAGTCTGTGTTAAATGTGGAAATGTAAAATGAATCTGTCGTAATTATGTAGGGTTTAAGTAAGGTTAAATATTTTTATTAGTTATTTTGTAATCAATCATCAACCTTTATTATTTCTTTATTTATTTATTTAGCGAGTGTGCTTACTAATCCCATAAATGTACCATTTACGGAATCAAGTCTATCTGTCGACCCTCAGGTAGATGAATGAGTCACTCGATGTGACTGGCAATTACAGGGTTTATTTTCATGATGTTTCCTCTGCTTAAGCAAGGAACAGTATGAAGTGGTCAATGAATCTATCTTCATACAAGGGAAATACACTTGAGTGTAACATTAAACCCCATTCATACAAAAAAAACCAATATAACAGTTGTCAATTAGGTATCGTGTACTGTTCACAGGGTTGAGCGTCTGTTGACCCTCAGGAATATGAGTGAGTCACAGGATGTGGCTCTGGTAATCGCAGGGTTTTTTTTAATGATTTTTCTTCCTGGTTTTCCACCGGAATAAGACAATGAACAGTGTGAAGTGGACAATCCGTCATCATATAAGTGAAATACTCTTGAGTACAATGTTCAGCCCCAATCAAACAAACAAACAATCCATGTCTGTGACCTATTTCTTAATAATAGCAACAACAAAATACAACATTTAATTCTTAAAACTAGTGGAGATGATGTGACCGGTCCCAGTTCTACAAGCGTTCCCTGTCAACACAAAGTCCAAAGCAAGAATCTGGACCAGTAGCCGTCACTTACTGGTTAGCGAGTGGGCTTACTAATTCTACTTTCATATTCACAGGCCCATGGCTGTGGCTTAGTGGTAGTGTGTGCTACTCCCATTTACCATTCATGGGATTAAGTCCGTTCGTGACCATTAGGTATATGAGTGAGGTTCGCCACAGTTTTCCACCTTAATTAGGAACAGTTTGAAATGGACACTCTGTCATCAAATAAATCAAATACTATTGTGTAGGATGTTAAATCACAATCAAACAGTCTAAAAAGAGTTTGCAGATTTCATCCCCATTATTAACATTTGAGCTTTGTTTTACAAGCATTGAAACCTTGCCATTATAGTACCTTATTAAGTTCTTGCTGGACCCTTTGCCCTAATTTCAGAACAGACGTTGTATTTAGTCTCTTATGCAAAAGAATATAAATCTGTATCATATATATGTATATACTTTTGGAAAGCTTGAATACTCAGGATAACATGTGAATGTGATGAAAATCCAATTTATATTCTAAAAATATTGCAATATGAGTAAAAGTCAACAGAAAAAAATAGACTGCATTTTTAATAGCATATTTGTAGAAGTGCAATAATGATAAGACTCAATAAATTAGTTGACTGAGTAGAATAGTGCTTGAACTAGTAAACTATGCCTCATTTTTCTGACATTTTGATTAGAACGACCACAGTGGCTTTTTTTGTCAATCCAACCTTGGAAGAGTTTGCTTAAAAATGAAGTGCTAGAAATAGGCATTTAAAGTTTGTGACTTGCATGCATGATTATGGGAAAATTAAATTATAGGCTCTAATTTAACTGTTGGTAATTAGAATTTCAAATTATTTTTTCACCAATATATAGTTTGAATACTTAACTTTTAATCTAAGCAATAAAACAAATTTGGTTGCAACTATCCAGCAAGACCTTTTAAACACAAAGTTTGCTACCTCTCTAAGCATGGTACACGCTTATACCTGAATTCAATCGACAGTCACCACTTCGTATAAGCTTACTTAATTTAAACTGGCTATTTGAACTTTTATCAATCGGAGTGGAATATTTAATCAGTTGAACTCTTTATTTCTTAAAAAGACTTGCCTTCCTTGTTGCAAGGAAGAAAGTACCATATGTTCAACCTAAGAGTTTAATAAAATAAGGCAACTGAAGCAAATTGTTTGACACATACTGTCAGGATGCCATTTCATTCTCCTGATTTCAAAATTTGTAGTGAATCTGTATACCAGACAAAACCAAATAATTAAGATTCTAATCACAGCCTTGTAAACAGGAAGTTATACTGTGTCAGTTTTCTTCTGAGAGGGAACTGAACATTTTTGCCCGGCTGACTAATTACCACACTTCAGATGGTTTGGAATTCATTTTAAACACACCTATAGAGCTGAGGTTCAAGGCATTTCTCTTGGAATGCGGACACTTCTACTGACTGTCTACTGTTGTTTTAACTTTAATGGCAAGGCAACCCTGGCACTCAGGAATGTCTAGAACTTACTGGTTAATACATGTAAGATTGCACCATCTTATGTTACCATAGACTCTCCAGAAATCAAAACATCTATGAGCCTAGTAGCCTACATGTAGTCATAAAGATATTGAGACTGTGAGCAGTAAAGTAGTAGGATCACCCACTAGTTCCGGACAAACCATTAACATGAAAATGTCAGAAAATAAACATGACCAGATTGGTAATTTGCTTGTTAGAGAAAATCCTACGGCCCGGCCAAACTATTTCCAATGTTGAAAGCATTTTTGAAATCATTGGAACTTGTGTCACCAGTCACGTTTATAATACTGCACCATTCAATGATGAATATAACAGAAACTACTTTCTCATACCATACCATAAGAACATAGATTGTAAGCCAAGGTGGAATTTTATTGTCTCTTTTTCCAGACATAATTAAACAGGTGCATTCTTTTTTTCACATTCATGTATTATGTGAGGTGGTTGTTGGGACCTTCGATATGAAAACATGTCTCGAAGATTCCTGGCCTGTGTAAAAATAAAAACAAGGTACCCCGGTAGATATAAAATAAAAAATAAACAATTTTAAGTTCCTTGTTAGAGAACTTATAAAATAGTCAAGTTTTATCAGCAATATTAAGTTTATTTGAATACTCTATGCAGGCCTGTGCTGTTAGGGAGAACAGACAGAATGGTCATGCAAGGTGGACCGATTAATAGGTTTCCCAAATTGTTTGCAGTTTTTGTCTTAATATGCATTTTGCTATTGATTTTTGCAAATTTTGTCATCCGATTATCAATAAAGATCATATTTTAAAGCAATTTTGTTTTATTTTTTACAAGGCACATTTATGTATATAAATCAGTAGTCTAGGGGAAAATGCAAATGTTACAACTAAAAAAATTTGTAACAGGATCGCTTTTAAGGTTATACTGGAAAAGATAACAGCACAGGCCTGTGTATGTGAGAACACTGAGGTGGTGTAAAAAAAATGGTAGATTTGTGTTCTGTTAATTTGCAAACTTGATCATATTTCAACATATTTAGAGTCCTGTTCTTGTACATGTATTTGGTATTTGTTTGTTGATTATTAAGGTCGCAGTTGTGACTGGTTTTCATCTCTCATTGGATTGCACAACACCAACAGACTATGTGTTTGACACAGGTTTTTTGTTTGTCACACTCAGTCATAGGAGTCACCTTATTCAATTATATGAGTGAAATAATCATAAGTTTGATGAGAACCCTGTATCAAGCAGATATACTGTTTACACCAGTTTATCTGATGGCTGACCACTGTGTCTCTCCTATTCTGTCACATAATTGATAACACATGGCTATATACTGAGCAAATAGATACAAGTATAATGTTGAAACTATTAATAGGCAGACACTACATATAACTGAGCTCACTAGCATATTATTTTCATTTAACTTTATGTATTAAGAAGTTCAAAACCTAGTGGTAGGCCTAACTACACAGCTGTTTTAACTCTTAAAATAGTTTACACGGCTGCTGGAACAGGCTCCCCTTAAACAGTATCTGTTAAATAATTGTTGTAACTTATCACCCAGATGTTCTGGATTTCTCAATAGACTGTAGAGTTTCAATCCACCATTTGGATAATACCGACTGATCATTTCTATGGAGAATAACTTGGAAGACTAAGAGATGCCTCTTAAATAACTGTTTATTTATTCATTTAATAATACTAAAGAAATAGCCTCTATGTCAGTCTGTGAGCATGGTAAATCAACAAATAAATATGCCAACATCAGGGGTTTTATAGACACTTTTTCATCGGGAAAACCCGGATGAAAAATAACGGCAAATCAAGTTTTTCCTAAAATTTGAGATAAAGTTTTGTTTGAAAAATTGAGCTTTGACTTCTTTTTGCCACTGGCGAGCTATAAAATTCAGAATTTAAAGTGGATAAAGTTATTAAAATTGATTTTTAATGCATTTTGCGAGCCAATGGCGCCCTTAATTATTGAGTTTAAGGCAGTATCAAATTAAGTTTGATGAAAAATTTTGGCTATAAAAAAAATCACGCGCCTATATTTTATTCATTGAGAGCCCTGCACATAGTCTCACCGTACAAGTGAGGTCTGCAGCCATTGCCTAGTGGTAGTGTGTGCACTTACCAAGCTAAACCTGGTTTGATGTACCATTCACCAGATCGAGTCCTGTTGACCATCAGGTATATGAGCACACATGTTGTGGCTCTGGCAATCGCAGGGATGATTTTTACAAGATTTCCTCTTGGTTTTTCACCGTAATAAGGCTAGATGCAGTGTAAAGTCGACAATCCATCGCCATATGAGTGAAATACCCTTGAGTACGACGTTCTATCACAATCAAACAAACCCACAAGCCCCATACAAGTGAAATACCCTTGAGTTTCTTTTCTTTTTCTTTTGTATATTGTTACAATTTACACTTCTTTCTGGATAAGGAATTCTGATGGGCTGAGTAGAAGGTAAATATTATAGCATGCTATGTAAAACACTGACCACACAAGCTATATAACACACCTGTCTGTGATAAAATACATGTGTGTCATTTTTACCCTGCCATTTTCATAACACACTTATTATGACTATCAACATATAGCATTCAGTTCCCTTAAACTGGTAATACAAGCTGAATTATTCTATATTGGCTTGAGAATAACTGAATTTTGGCCTCTAGCTTTTGTTGGGGTTTTTTTCTTTAGAAGTTAGACCTTTGTTCTTCAGTTCTGAACTGAATGTCAACTAAAGTCCACAAGGGACATCATGGCTCTAGGGAATTTTTATTTTCAAAACAAATGTTCAGACTATCAAAACATTTGTTCAAACACAGGCATCAATGAAATATGGTTACAACATACATCAAATAGTACATACTTTAATTTCCAACTGTGTGCTTTTCTATAACCCAGGCTTAAACCGAAGCTTAGATGCTTTATTAATTTAGATTTTTAGCAAAGTTATATCGGTACATCAATATTGCTGGCTGCTATATGAAAGGTTGAAGAGATTTAAGTCACTGACTACATTGTATATGTATTTTATCATGGAGAACTGAACAAATAGAAAGTACATTTGGTACTCAAATAAAACCTACTTCCGTTTTTATTATATATTTAGTGTTCATTTGGTGGTATTTACATTTCTGTACCATGAAAACTTTATCAACTATGCACAAGGCTACATATAAATGCAGACTCAACACTTCTCAATAATGGGACACTACACAAATTTATTTGTACTTCTATGTAGTGTACATATGTGACATAGTTTATTGTAACTGGGCCACAGGCATGATGGCTATAGTCAACTCAATGTGGGGAAAGACTATGAAAGAGTTTGAGAATTTTATGTTTAAAGGCTAAAACGTCTCAACCAAAAATATAAACTCTTCCACCTCATTGACTAAATCTGATGTTAGATGTTGCTTCCATAGGGAAACGTAATTTGGACCTTTAATTACAGTTGGTTGCTTTCTATGCATGACCAGTATGTCCCAACTGCTGATGTTCTCAGAGATAAGAACAACATGGGGCTAATTTACTGTGGTTCCTTGAAAACTATTAATGTGCAATCTTTGCCTTTCTCAGCTTGAGTTTCTATTTATCTGTTTTTTATTTTTCAATTGTGACACTGAAAGAAATCATAACATTTTCATTGAAGCCATAGTTTACAAGACCTCTATAAGGATATTTGGGGATGTGGCTTAGTGGAAGCATGTGTACTAACTAATCCTACTCCAATTTACCGTTTATAGGATCAAGTCTGGTATATGACTGAGTCACACGATGTTGTTCCAGCAATTGCAAGGGGGGGGGTTACCAGTTTCCTCTCGGTTTTCCTCCGTAATGAGGCGAAAACTGGTGTGAAGTGGAAATTCTCCATCAAATATGTGAAGTACCCTTGAGTACGATGTTAAACCCCAATCAGTAAGGCAACGAGTCTCAATTGTTTTTGCATCGTTCTAGTGAACAAACATTCTTTTGGTTTAATATACCTTATGACTTCTTGCAGATGGGACAAAGAAATAGACTTTACCACAAGGGGTCTTACATGTTATTTTTTTGGACTGTCCCAAAATTAGAGTGTCCCAATTATAGAAGTTATGTGGTACCTTAGATACATACAACGGGTACACCAGAGGGAAGTTGGGAGGGAGTTTGTTTCCTGTTGTCCTGGACATTTGTGATTGTCATTGTTTTGTCTTTGTTTGTTGCCAGTGGTGTCTGGGATGTTTCACCCACTGTACTGGCACACCATGTATGTCACATAACCTTTAATAGTACTAGTACATTTATGGCATTACAGGCCTGTGCTGAAATCTTTTACGACATAACCTTAAAATCGGTCCTTGTGTGAGGTACATGTAACCCAACATGTGTAAAATAACGTAAAATTGCTTTAAAATACAACCTTTATTGATTATTGGATGACAAAATTGGTCAAAATCAATAGCAAAATGCAAATTTAGATGAAGAATGCAAACAATTTGGGAACCCTATAAATCAGTCCTTTATTAAACTAAGTTTACATAACCATGGGGAGACCCTATTCTGTCCGTTCTCCCCAACAGCACAGGCCTGTGTTACACAAATCAAGTCTTTTTCTAATATAAACTGCAGAGATCGCTCTCTGAGTTGTTTCATGAGGTTGCTGCCAGTTTTCCAACAGTTACCCTGACAAAAGAGATTCATCACAAACCAAACTCAAATGTGATTGCCCCGTGAGGGAGCGGGTGGGCCATGGCCCTGCAGAATACTTCCTTGGCTTCCTCAGTTGATCGTAAGAGGCGAGAAAAGAGGTTGATTTCTGTTGCCCTGGTGTTCGCAGAGCTAAAGGGTAACAGGAAGCAGATTTGTTTGTGATGTTCTGTATTTCTG
>JAVFBW010146087.1:0-12572 GCA_034783835.1 Mopalia ciliata
TTATCTTTGCAAAGCGGTCCTCTGACGTCAGAACATTCGTGATAGTGGAGCTTTTACATGACGTCAAAGACATTTTTGCATTGTGACGTTAGTAAAAAGTCCATCAATCTCGACCGTTTTGACGTCAGAGGACCGCATTTACTGGAACATTACGAGACTCCCATTGACAGTAGAGTCACGCACGTTTTCTGTAAACTTTGATGTGTAAACAACTTTCTGATTGGCTGCTTGTTTCTAGAATAGTCCAATTAACTTTTTGCCACGTTTTTGCCTCGAATTGCAGCAAGGGTAGTAATGTGGAAGTCTCGTGTTTGATCCTTGCAATGGGAAGGTGGCTGCTCATGGGCTCTTCCCCTTGAAGTTGGTAACGTCATAAATCATCTTACAATCTGTTGGGAGGGATTAAACGCAGGGAACGAAATTCGGATGGCTGTACGCGATGATTACTTAGCGATTTATATTCATAATCTGATCAAGAAGCTGTCATGATAGATGTCGCTGGATTATACCAGATCTAGGTATCCAGTCTGTCCTATTTTGCAATGTTCACATGTATTCATTTACACGTTAGCTTTTGTCGTAACATATCTGTGGTCAGAAGACTGCTGCTATAGTACAACAGTGTATTTGCACTATTAAAGTAGTAACTCTGGAATGGTATAAGAAATGTAAACGGCTAACTTAAATACAATAACATAACAAGACAGTAGCGTATGATTATGCTATTTTTGCTCTTTTCAGAAATTTATCTTAAACTTTGCCCATAAAAGCCACAAATTACGTCGACACTAATAATTTATAGTCTGATAGAATCAATAGTAACTCTAATCAAAGATTAACTACGTCAGCCGATGTTTGGAACGACCATGGTGACTCGGAGTCAATTGCATTAGATGCAGGAGGCAGGCTTTTTCTCTATGGTTTAACCAATGGTCCTAAGCAAGCTGAAAGGTATTCTGAGACTATTATTACCGGGGTGAAGGTCACTCGGCCTCATTCCGTCTGCTTACAACATCTCGCATGTCAAACAAAAAGTCCACGTTGGGTAGAGAATTTTTTTCATATACTTTGGGCTTACAAAATAATACACTCCTTATCGTTATAATTTGCATTTTCTTAAGTTATATGGATTTCGATATATATGTGGAATATATGTGTACATTATTTGTACATTTTCGATAAATATTTCTACATGGGGCGCCCAAAATGTTGTCGGAAATAAATGTGCGATGGCCTGGTACAGCCTAGGAGTGTTGCCTTAGTCTCGTTCACTATAGAAATTTGCGACAGAATACAATTCTGTAATCTAATCAAATATTAAGGGGCGTCCATTGAAGCAATCATTCTGTAATTGCTCAGCCGTATAACCTAAGAAATAGGACCTGCCTCTGCATAAAAAATATTATTGAATCTGTATGGCCTATTACCTCCCCCAAAAAACCGTCTGTCCTGTTCATTAAACAGTCAGCGAAGGACGGTTCCTAATTGGGAGACACCCAGGTTTCAGTTATGCCCCACCGAACCGTTTAAATCGATCAAAGATGAATAGGGTATATATACTACTGAGAAATTATTCAATTTTTCCTTAAAAAAATAGACGTACTGTAACTGATCGTTTAGGGGGGGGGGGGGGAGCAAGGAAGAAGTCAGAATGGTTTCAAATCAAGGAAAGGACATACAATGTTTTATGTATTTAAAGTGCAGAATTATGGTAGCGTTAGCTTATTTCTTAAGCTGGGAAGACTCAAGTAGTGTAGCCAAAGGTTTCATGCTTTATACAACGGAAGTGCAGGAGACTGTACGTGTCGCGAGCGTCAAGAAGTTTTTTATATTTAGCGAAGTACTCCAATTAATGATCGGCTGTGAAATGTTATCTATTCCATTTCCACCATAATAAACTTTCCGCACGTGTTTTAACAGTCAATAAGAGTAGTTGATGTTGGTAAGAATTTTTTGTAAATGGATGATGTATATTGTTTTTTTAATTTTGAATAAACAAATTATGCTTATTTTAAGTCATTTGGAAAGTGCCACCGCTCCTTTTAAGAGTAAAGCAACACGACTGGGCGATTGATTGACGTTTTTAATTCGTGATTAAGTGTTATTGGCGTATATAGCGTCGCCATATTCAAACAATAATTGACACTATACCAAGCAAGATGTCACGCGTTTCCGTCTTGTTGGATACTTAATCATCCCCCAATGCTAAGTAGACAGTATTGCTGCTCTTCAAACAAATAACCCTTAGCCAGAGGCCCCAGAACTGGGGGGGGGGGGCTAACTGAAAAAGCCCCGACGTGCTTTGACAGGCGGAATATGGAAGGAAAGTTTAGGGATGCTATACATTATTATCGCTTAACTAAACTGTCGTTTAAATTAATGTTATAACATACAGTTTGTTTGGGGTATTATTATCAGGATTGGTTCATTAATTGGTTGATTGGCGTTTAACGCCACACTTTAGAGTATTTCAATTAAAGGGTTGCGATTTACCTCAACACTTAATAATCATACCAACACAACCATATATACAAAGTAAAAGGTCAGCTCTTATGGAAAACCAATGTCCCTCCACTGGTGTGTCTTACTGTCTAAACTAAACGCTGGAGGAAGATTTACACTTGAAACTTACTGTCCATGACCAGATGGACATTGTAGATCTGAACAAAGATTAGAATTAGTTGACCTGCATTTGATTCGGCAAACGATAGACAGACCGTGGCATGTGAATCGATCCAGAAAGTGATAGCCTGTCCAAAATATATCCTAGTGCACTACAAATAAATACAACGATTAAGTACCTTTTAAAAGGCAAAGTCTGTTAACGATTTCCAGGAAAAAACGATTCCATGTTGTTCGCATACACTATGGTCGTCATTGCTCGAAGCGTATACCTCTCTCAATGTCATTGGACAGCCTGGCGCTCACCTATGGGATATCTCCTCGATACCATCTACGTCACCAGTCTATAAATGTATCAATCTATACTTCAGATTACATTGTGACCGAGAAAATAATTCTGCGGGCTGCACACGAAAGCCAGTTGTCGGTAGTTACATATTACATCCACAACAAGTCGATTTAGATCGCAGCTGCTGTGTGCTAGATTGTTCCTGGGTATGTAACATGTACAATCTATTTCCTTACAGGAATCATGACAATAACAGTCTTAGACAAGCACTGTTATTCCTAAAAACGATATCTTCATTTTTACTCAATATGTCATGCCATCATCAGGAGATAATTAAAAATGGTCAACAATAAATTTTAATATATAAATATTTTTTGTGTCTCATCACAGAATAACTTAAATAAAGTTCATATATAGGTTATGGTTGGCTAAAACAAACATGGTAACAACAAGCCAAACAGAAAGAAATTAATAAAATATTGAGGCATTGTTCAAGGGAACTGCACTTGTATGACGGCGATTTACTGAAAATGCAATTATTGTTCATCCAGCAATAGAGTTGACACACTAGGCGAATTTCGTTGTACATCAAGTGTGTTTGGTATCTTCGGCCGAATATCTATTGCCGGCGACCCTTTAGCTTAAAGTGTTCACTCCAGTGAATTGTTCGACGAAATTGATAATTCCTCAACCAATCACAGACGTTGTAGGCGTCACATGACAAAAACAATGACGACATCCATATTGTCCCCATTTGACCAATATTATATCTGCCCATGCATGATTTTTTTTCGCGGGCAATGTTTTAAAAAGCATAGCCTCAAAATTCGCCTTGTGTGTCCTTCCAGACACCCGATTATAAATTCTGCAGCAAATAATCGGCCGAATCACCAGCGAATATAATTCGACTTGCGTTTCCCTAGCTTAAAGCGATACTCCCGGCTGAAATGACCCCTATATTTCTTGAAAGGTAACCATTAAATATACTTAAATTTGGCATCGACTTATCGTTTCCTTATTTCATAAAATAACCCGAGGGTTACAGATATATACCTTCCTACGACCACTGGCGGCTGACATTTTGAGCGTGGCCAGGGCTGTCCTGACGTCACGCGTCTAACAATCTCTTGTGTTATGGGTTAATAACATGTGCGAAAAAAATGACCTATCTAAGTGAACTATTAAAGGTTTAAACAGTTGACTCTACAGGTCTCGTGACGTAGGCACTTTTTTTTTAAAGAAAGATATTTGATTGGTTAATATTTGTGAAGCTCTTCTGCTTAATGATAAAAGTACCTAGACATGGTCGCGTGGATAAATTTGACTGTAGTTTGTGCAATACCCATTGTTTAAGATCCAAGTATAAAATTGCTATAGCTCGATTAGAAATTTAGAGAGCATAATTGAACACAAGAAATGATGTCCGTTTTACCTATATGCATTATATTGCAGCACGGAGTATCGCTTTAAGTAAAGACATTACGAGAACACCGAGACACACTGTCTGCAACTGGTAGGGTTACGCCAGTATTGGATGTCATCTGTGTTTCGTTAAAAAAAAACCTTTCATATTTTACTTCTGTCAAAATAATGCGACCGTAGAATAGTTAACCAAGTTATTGCTTTAATGATATAATCAATTGCCACTAGCTATCTGCTGGGATTTGTTCAATTTGTGAAAACCCAAGGACAATGCAATTTTTGTATTACCAATTTTAACAAGCTGGTGAACAGAATTAGCTGCAGCCAGGATCAGCCATTGATTTTTTAAAAGCGGATTTATTTTTAAGATTTGCCGGAGACATACTCAACACAAGGGATTGTTTCAGTCTAATGATTGTTTTTTAAAACAGTTCCCCTAGCGTTGTTATATATTTTTTTGATTCAATAAAAATTTTGATGTCAGGGTCGCTACGGCAACCACTAAATGGTTGATATAGTTACCATATTAGAACAAGAAATTTTGGAGCTGGCATTACAGTTGATTTCGCAACAATAAAATTAATTGAAAATAATATATAATATAATAATAATAATGTTTATTGCATAAAAGACCACAGGTCTGAATACATTTTCTAAAAAATTTTCACACTTGTTCACATTCGTGGTCTATATTTTCATTAGTACTGACCACAATTGATTCTTTTAATTTAAAGGCAAGATGAATATTTTAACAATGCTCTCAGATACGTAACATTTTTTGTTGACATGATAATATTAAATCTATTCATATTTCTAAATTTCAAAAATTTGCTTGGCAATATTTCTTGGCACAAACATTCATATTTTGGGCATACAAACAAAACATGAAATTGATCCTCAACTAAGTTACCTGAGCATGCCAAACAGCATCTGGACTCAAGAGGTACTTTCCGAAACCTTCCAATGTCAATCTGCAACCCGGCCATTCCTACACGAAATTTTGCGAACTCTCGTTTAAAGATAGTTAAGGTGGAATCTAGTAAATATGTCTCGGCGTCAAAATTAATTTTATACTGACAGTATAGGCTGTATCTACTGCTTGTGTTAAGAGTTTCTGTCCAATTTTGTTTCCATATATCTTGGAGTCGCTGTTTAAGTTTTTGTAGAAATAAGTTATAGGCTCCAACCCCTTGGTTAATCCAAACATATCCAAACCCAACCCGGAACAGGAACTCTTTGATACACATTGCCCAATTCCGTTGACCTCGTGAGTCCAGATGTACTAACATACAATATGCTTTATTTGGATATCTATGTGGATCATATGAAAGCAATTTCAACCAATATTTTATGCACTTAACTGATGTATAGCAAACAAGAGGGAATCTATCACATTCTCCCAACGCCATTATGTTTGGAGTACTTTTTCCCGTGCCTAGAAACTGCTTACACGCTAAGTAATGTATTCGCTCTAGCGATTCATATTTCTGAATACCCCATATCTCAGCCCCGTATGTAATTATAGGTAAGATTTTGACATCAAATAACTTGAAGAAAACTTGGTGTGACATATTGCCTAAATGCCACATCGTTCTTAATATCTCAAACAATGTGATTTTACCTTGCACCACAAGATTTGCAACATTTTCAGTTTGGCTTAGTTTGGTGGAAAAAATATAACCAATATATTTATAGGATTGTTTTACACTGATTTTGTCAAATTTCCATTGCTCGTGTCAACTTAATGGGCCTCCTTTTCTGAAGACCACAATGTTCGAGTTTTTCAAATTTACGAACAGGCCCCATTTTTTACAATATCTATAGAGTATATCGAGTGGCCTTTGTAGCCCTGTTGGTGTGTGTGAGAACAGGACAACGTCGTCTGCAAACATCAGTATTAATAAATCACTTACGTCAGGAGATTGCTGTACAATATATGATAGGGTAAAAAACATACTGCTATCTTGACTATTGCTGCGCTGTGTGTTTCTAATTTGTTGATATCTACACGACACCTAGTATCTGTTGTAAAGAATGGTGGGATTTAAGTTCAAATATTGATTGGTGTACGTGTGTTGTGTTTTTTACATGCCGTATGGTACGTATAACAGCTTTAAATAACGCATAAGCAATGGACTCGAAAATAAACGGACAAACTCCAATGGATTGTCTCTATATTGTTAAGAAGTTTTCTATGTGTTTGTCGATCATGGCTTGTAGGTTCCCATGTGATTTAAACTAATCCAGTGTATATAGCTGGCCACACAAAAAGTTGTTTCAGACGATGTTAATTTTCAAGTTTACACGGTATTTGTATCTTAATTTATAAGTTTAAATAATATTCGTGCGTGTTTGTGTCCTTTACACATATGGCTAGAGATTAACGACATAATTTTATAACATATATATTGGCGCCAATTTGAAAAAGATGGTAAACTATTCCCTTGGGTTAATGCCCATGGGTGTATATTGGAGGCTTTTATGCCAAAGAATTTCATTCCACTGAATTACATTCGCAGGTAGATCGGAGTTTAGCTTTCATAAAGGAATTAGATTCCATTTAAGGCTTAGGTGAAAATGCTGGTTGTCGAGACATGGGAAAGTTATCACAGTCTTCATCAACCATTAACTTATATAACGTATTAACAATCGCCGTGGTTCAAGGTTTTACTGTCAGTGGTACAGACCTTTTCGACTGCCCAGGAAAATAACAACCACATTAAAAACTAGAATGACTAAATGTACAGTATGTGTTAGAACAAGTTCTCTATAAATTCAGTTTCGTTTTTGCTTCCTCTAAAATATTACACAAATTTGCGGCCTGAAGAACCCCTCTCCCCTTTCCACTAAACTTGATCCCGATTATTTCATATCGCAACAGTATTAATCCTAAATAACAATGCCGACACCACCCACAGCGAGTGGGATCAATAAAGAAAAAAATAAATCCGATCACACACAGCCCAACTATAATATGGCTAATCCTTTATTCGCACAATCTACTCAGAATGTTAACATGCTGTAATAAGGAATCTGCATTGCATTTCTTTGTCCACAGCTTCATGTAGGAGTGCATTACCCTACCTTAAACTACTCAAGTGTTTAAAAAGAAAGAATAGTGTATTTTCAAAGCCTGCCTGTGGTGGTCAATTTAGTGACAAGTGAAGTCCAATTGATATAGTTATAGTTTGTATGACTGCATGCTGCTATTCGCGCCAATTACTTCACACTCGATGTAACAGTCAGTCCTAACACCAATGGACACAGAGAAGACGTGTTTGCTCACGAGGTCAGCATGAAGAATTCCCTCAACAAGTTCGGACTAATTATAACGAAGAAAATGGACTAGAAATGCCAGGAGTCATATGTTTTATCTATCTGACAGACTCTCTTTGACGAGTGCAGCGTAATATGATTGTATAGTAAATATAAATTGTACGAATCCGTTGTTATTTCGTGTAGCAAGATGAACTTTGAAATTTGATTTTGTAGAAAGTCATAGTCAACACATAGGCCTGAAAATCAATCCGAAAAGGTAGACAGTAACCTCCAGCTAATTTTATCGAGAGTATACAAATGTAATGTTATTTTTGTAACACCAATAAGTGTCCCGCAAACAACACAGACGCAGAATGGACAAGGGGACTTTAACCTGGCAAGAAAAATGTGAACGATACATCTGTACACTTCCATGTACAGATTCACAGATTAGCAAAACTCGACAAAACTTTAGTTGTGAGATACTTTCTAACAAACGGAAGGATGGTTTAAAATCCGTGGAAGAGCTGCCGAACTTAGCTGCCTTAATAAGCCTGCATGGATTCCCCTTTGTTGTCGGTTGTAGACACTGGTTTGGTAAAATCGTGTGGAGTTTGATATGTCTTGCTGCATGTGGTACTCTTTCCTACTTCTGTTATTTATTCGCATGGGAATTCATTTCGCAAAGAGAAATTGCAAATGTTTCGTACGATTCAACTATGTACACCATGCCGATCCCTAGAGCAACTGTTTGTAATTTAAACCCAATGAAACGCTCAAAGCTAACTGGAAGCTTTTTTGAAAATTTAACAATTTTAGATGATCAACCGCCGTTGGACGTGTACGAACTTCCCACTCAAACCACCACAGCTCACTCGCCATTTGACAAAAGCATATTTAACTCGTTCTATGAAAATCATGGCGACGCATACGCCGAAAGACTTCTTGCAAAGATTGAAAATCAGTTTCATGAAAATGTCAAGAACCGGGATACGTTTAACTGGGAAGATTTGTACAAAGTTTCTCGCTACACAAGTTATAGCGAACTAAGGAGAAATATTCGTCTAACCAGAGAACAATTCCAGAAGTATGGACATAAACCTATGGACACGTTGATCAGTGGAAATTACGATGATATTCTACTTGACAAGAGGTAAGGATTATTTTAGCCCCAATAAATGTCAACAGAATTATGTGAGATCTAAAAATCGGTTCACTATTACACGGAACTGGAAATTCACATTTAGTCAGTTTCAACACGCTGCTTTCGGAGATTTTCCGTTTTATTTTTAGCCGACCAGGCCGTATAGATACTGTTTTTGTTTCGTCATATTGGGTTGTAAGACAATCCTGATTAAATAGTAAATTTGTATAAAACAGACGCAATTTAAGAAATTTGCACATATAAATTATAATATTAAATACAACTTACATTAAATTTTTCTCTTTTTTTATGTATTTTATTTAAGGTCGAATTATATCGCGATTGATAAAACGTCCTCTAAAAATCTTCTTTCCTTGTATTCCAGTGAAGTTTCTGATCATGTGCACCCAAAACACGGGCGCTGCCTTTCTTTGAATATGATTCATACTGATAGTGGAATTTTACCTGGTAAGTCATTTATTCAGTCAAAACTCGATGTTGATATATAATATGCCTGGTGCGGACTATTGTCTCAGACTGCTATAAACAAAATGTTTTATTACCGGTACTAGCTCTTTCTTTTTAATACACACTTTTTTATTACATATTTTCTTCCTATTGTTTTCCCTAAAGAGACACTATCGGTGACACTTAATCTAGAGGCGGACGAATACATCAGCTTCCTGAACCCGTCAGTTGGCGCTATGTTAAGTGTCCACGACCCAGAGGAAGGATTTACAGAGTCGTCCGCAATCAAAATAGTCCCAGGCGAGCATACTCACGTAGCCATTACATTAGTAAGTGTGAAAATATACATTTTAAAACTAATCATCTCTTTTGTTAATATAAATTGTAAACTCATACAAAAGGAACACAGGTTGTTTGTCATGTTTGATGTAAATCGACCGACACGTTTATTAAACAAATATAAATAAAACAATCCATACATAAAAATTAGTCAACGAATGAATGAATTATTTATTTAATAAATAAATAAATGAAGGTCGACTTTAATAAATAAATAAATAAATAAATAAATAAATAAATAAATAAATAAATAAATAAATAAAGAATGGTTTTATAAATAATAGAAAAATAATAGAACAAATTAAGAAATGAAGTAAAAATAAATTAATAAATAAATGATAAATAATAAATAAAAAAATAATAACAAATAAATAAATCAAGCAAACAAGTTATAAAGCAACGAATGAAAAAAAATCTACCAACCATTCAGTCAATCAATCAACCAACCAATCAATCAATCAATCAATCAATCAACCAGTCAGCCAATCGACCAATCAATCAATCAATCGATGAATCAGTCAGTCAGTCAGTCAGTCAGTCAGTCAGTCAGTCAGTCAGTCAGTCAGTCAGTCAGTCAATCAATAAATCAAACCAATCATAAATAAATTTATAAATCAATAATTAAAACAAAATAACACTATAACAAACAAACAAATCAAACAATTTGCCTATTGAGTCCTGATGGCAAAGTGAACACATTTACCCAACGGTGTATACTTTAACCACGATATCAATATTATGGACGTGTGGTCATTTTTTAGATCCCCAACCTTGATGTGATATACAAAACACTATACATATCTTTGTCCAACAGATTTTATCTTATGTTTTGTATGATTTTTTGTTACTTCTAGGAAGAGACAACTCGACCAGAGCCTTGTGTATTGGAACCTGGTTACGCCATCAAGGTTTGTAGCTTACAGGCATATTTATGTCGGAGCATCCTCTCTCTTCACAAACTGAACTAATCCAGAGTTTAATATGAGCATACTGGAGATGGTAGAATAGTCTGTTTGATTCAATTTGAAATTTGTTTCAACAATCATCGGATCTTCTATTTATTTAAATTATTCTTATAAACAACTTCTTTCTACATATAAATTATGTTCAACAAGATGTGGTTGACAAGGGGAATAATATAATATTTAATTGTGTTTAATAAAACCGCGAAGGGCTTTGGTGCAGCCTTTGCAGCTGGTATAACATTGCTCGTTTTCATGTAACATTCAGTGTTGCTTCATTCACTCTCGATGTATCTATGCCGGATAGTGAAAGAGTCTGTGGATGTTTAAAAAAAAATGTTATTGAAGCCTTAACTAGTCTATAATGTTACATGCACCCTGTTTTAGGCAAACGGGTTAAACAGCTTACCATAAGAAGAGATTCCTATAGGTAAAGGGAGATAATGTTGGAATTTATCTATTTCCCAAGCACACGTTTATCTCCCTTCCATTGTGATCTGAATTGTTAGTGTTTGAAACTGAATTGAAAATTGATAATCAGGCTTGCTCAATTTCACGTCAAAAGGCTTTTCCAAATATACAGCTGAAACTGTTTTGTAAACATATGGCTTAACATGTCGTCCATGTGTCATGTATATGCAAACGACATAAAGTTTACTCAATATAAAAAAAATAAAAACGCAATTCACTGTCTCTGGTCGATGAACCACAGGATTAATTGCGATGACAAATCTGCGTTAGGCGCCAGCCGATGTCATTAAATCGGGATAAGGAGAATACAGCTGAAACTGTTTTGTAAATATATGGCTTAACATGTCGTCCATGTGTGATGTATATGCAAACGACATAAAGTTTAATCAATATATAAAAATAAAAACGCAAACACTGTCTCTGGTCGATGAACCGCAGGATTAATTGCGATGACAAATCTGCGTTAGGCGAATCAGAGAATCAGAAAATGGAGGGAAAAAAATCAATTTACGCGATGTAGCTCTTGTTTGCTGATTCCAATTATTCATAACAAATCAAATGTTCAAATTCCGAAGTTTACTTATTCTAAACCTCTGTTTGGGTCTCAAGAAACTGATTGGAATGGGAATTTATAACTTATATTTAAATATTACTCTCCAGAAACATTTACAAAAAAGCCAACGCCACTGTGTATCTTCTCAATCTAATTTAAATTAGATCTAAAAAACGCTCACTGACTTTTGTTTGTCGCTATTATAATGGTATAAAACACTAAATTAACAATAACCCTATGTATGCCAATATAGCAACAAAAAAATAACCCAAAACACGGTGAGCGTTTCGAGATATGATTTTAAGTAGATTGGTTACCCTCCATTACACGACATTCTGTGAGAAAAGTAGGCTTTTATTGAATTAAAGCTGAAGCTGACATTAATTCGTTCTTCTCAAAAAAACCGATTGCAATGTGAATTTATAACTTATATTTTAATATTACTTTCGATATATACATTTACAGGAATGCCAACGCCAGTGCTTATATCGCCAGGTCCAGTCATTATGTGGGTGCAGCATTGATTTCGAAGAGATCCGTGGTACCCGATGTATGCTGGGACATAAGAAAGACTGTAAGTATCATAACACATACGTCCACTTAAGCCCCGAATTTGAACGAGGCATCAATGTTATTGTGCACTGTTTGAACAAAGACTTTTATGTCTGATTGACTGTGGGATAAACGCCGTACTTAGCCTAAGTTATTGTACTTATATGACTGCATGCCAGTCCGATGGGGGAGGGAATAACCCTCGACTGCCAATAAAAAAAACATGCTAGGATAAGCACAAGTGGTCATACAAAGTCGGCACAAACAGATATGCTTGGTTTTGTACCATAGTTAGTAAGATAAAACGCAATCTTGTGGAATGTAGTATACTACATATAGTTTGATCGGGATGGCAGTGTTTACCAAAGCGCCTTCTAGTTCAGGTATGGTTAGCTTGTCTTATGTTGCCAAAACACCGTTGTTACTTTATTTTATAAACCAATAAGCAGCGATTTTTATCCATTTTAAGAACTTTGCAATGTCTGCATTTCT
>JAVFBW010146098.1:0-12572 GCA_034783835.1 Mopalia ciliata
GTTCGACTGATTTCGCAGGGTGAAACCCCCACATTTCACACCCATAGTTGAGAACACTTCCCACATATGTATCGAATGAGCTTAACTGTGTACTGAAATTAAGCTTAAATTTGCTAATATTACTAAATAACTTAAACATTGCCTTTCGACCTTGTGAAGATTTGCTATTTTGCTTGACATTAAAGTTAACATTGTAGTTTAAAACACATCCTAAATAGTTAAATGTATCTACCTCTTCTAATTGTTCACCCTTGTACATCCATACGTTTCGTACAGTTCTGAAACCTTTCCTAAAGACCAGTACTTTACTTTTATTTACATTAACTGTCAAATCTCATTTTTTACAATAATCCTCAAGAGTTTTTAGCATCTGCATTTACCCTTCGCTGCTATCTGACATCAACACTGTGTCATCAGCATACATTAATAAAGCAACAGTTATGTCATCCATAGTGGCCAAGTCATGCATATGATCAAAAAGATCAATTTCTAGGTCGTTCACAAAAAAAAAAAAGTTTATGGAAAATCCATCAAGATAGTCAAGGAGACCAGGTTTTTGGGGCTGATATTTGACAGCAAGTTGCCATTTATCCCCCACATGAACGCTCTTAAAGCCAGATGTACAAAGACTCTTGACATCATAAAAGTTGTGTCAAGCAAGGATTGGGGTGCCGATCAATTTGTGCTATTAAACCTATATCGATCTCTAGTTCGTTCCAAATTAGGCTATGGTTGCATAATCTATGGCTCCGCAGGTGATAGCTATATTAAAAAGCTGGACCCGGTCCACCATCAGGGTTTACGGTTGAGCCTTGGGTCGTTCCGCACAACACCATTACCGTATCTTTTTGTCGAAGCAAACGAGCCATCATTGGTGCGAACAGGAAAGAAACAGCTTAAAACCGCCTCAAAGAGTTTTTGTAACACACCCTGTGATGTCTTTATTTATCAAGCTTGTTGACCGTGCTGTAGACATTACATAAAGGAGTAACACAATTGTGTGTGAGCAGTTCGTGTGTGGTGTGAGAGTATGTGTGTGTTCTGAAATGAACAAAAATCAGAAATTAATACGATTCATAACTACACAATTTAAATAAAGTTACCACGTCATCCAAGAGGTAATCCTATCTTGAACTTTACACATATTCACATTTCTCTGTGTAAGATATATGTTACTCGCTATTATTTTATCTAAAGCATTTATCATATTAATTCTCATAAGAAACTTATATTTCCTTGAAGGAAATAAATTGAAGCTTTACTAATTATTCAACGCAACTACATTTGTAAAATGAAATAATTAACTGCGTAATACCTTGCTGATATCAATTATGCGTTAAAATGTCACTGTATGGGCGTAATGTTAACGCCCTTATCCTTATTCTCAAAACAAAATATAACGTTGTTGTATATTGCATATAAATTGGTCGGTTTCTAAGGACTAAGCACAAATTATGGACAGAAAATGTGAATTACGAAATCTGGGTACTGAATCAATGTCAATAGTCGCAACTTCACAAGGTTGTATGCAAACTATCAAGTCACTTAATGTTTGCCATACGTGTAAACTTATACGCTATTACTGTAACATGCAATTAATATAGACTTATGCAACAATCCTAGCAAATTTAGAAATGTGTGTTGCCCAAAGAGTTTCCCTTATCGGACATTAGTGATGCACAACCGTCCACGCCTTGCTAACTTCCTGACTGCCTAGCGACCGCTGCGGTTACTCTTACTGTGTCCAACAATCATTGTCCCACTGGAGAATAAAACTTGGTCTCTAATACGCTCAGAAATGAAGGGCCTATCTTGATAACCCTGTTTACAACTATGTTTTTGATCCAGCATTCGCCGATTGGTTCCATGGAACTTTTGTTCTTCGAGATCAAAAGAAGTCAAAAACATACCACAGTTGTAGACAGGGAAGCAAAGACAGTCCTGAACAAGCCCATTTCTCACTCTAAACTATATTATAGAGATCTTAAGCCCAAATTTTCTAAGGACATTTTTAAACTTTGGCAGGGTGTATGGGACCTGGAAGTCGGAAATAAACTTCCTGAAATCTTCGAGATCAAAAGAAGTCAAAAACATGTCCGATTCTTTTCCTGCAGACATTTGGTGAGATAAGAAATGATTATGAGAGCCACTCATTTGAATACACGGATGGATCAAAGTCTGAGGATATGGTAGCAGCTGCGCAGCCGTTGGTTGCAGCATATTGTCTCTCTTTGTCAGCCTACAGCTTCGTCCATCTTTGCTGCTGAAGCCGAGGCTTTTTCATTGGCTTCAGATCTAATCTCAGAGCACCATCTTCATTCAGAAAGCCGTTATCCGTAGTGATTCACTCTCTTGCCGTATGACCATTGATAGCTTTAAGGATACTCTAACCCTCCTACAGAGTGTTTTTACATTTCGCCGTTTTACTTCTAAACTACTGTGTATTTTGCAACACATGTCGATATATTCTGAATCGGCCTTTTCTGCCGAGCAATAATAAGTAAATTAGTTTTTTCTAAAACTTTCAGAAAAAAATATTTGCATAAAAACTAAATTTTGCTACCTCTTTTTTAAATTGCTACTTCTTTTACCCTTTTTACGTCAACTGCTCAATTTTCCACCAACGTATACACCATTAAGTGAACCAAAATTGTTTGTTTGTTTGTTTGATTGGTGTTTAACGTCGTACTCAAGGGTATTTCACTTATATGACGACAGAGACAAAAGTAAAACGTACAAACAGATCAGCTACCTGTTTCCCTTTAGCTCTGAGAACACCAGGCAACAGAAAGCTCCTCTTTTCTCGCTCCTTACGATCGACCGAGGAAGCCGAGGGAGTATTCTGCAGGACCGGCCAACCCTCTCCCCCACGGGGCAAAATATGTGAACCAAAAAACAGTCATTCAGTTTTTTCCTGCTTGTCTCAGTTTTCAAGCAATATTGGGTTAAAGGTCCAAAATAAAAAAATCAGTAAAAATAGTGAAATTTCAACTTCTTATAACTTTATCTAAAACACCAAAAGAGATATTAAATATCTGAATGACGTTGTTTAGTTTATTATGTTAAGATGAAGTGTGCAAAAAAGCAGTTTTGTAGGGTGTAAAAACAGCTGATGACTAGACATTTTCCCAAGTACTGTACACTGAAAAATGAAAGCAGAGAAAATGGGTAAAATGTATTTCTGATCTATTTTATGACAGTTTTACCTCTTTCGTGCTCACTTCTTTGAAGTAATTGAATCTAGTTTTTTCGTAATTTGTTTATAAATTCGATTGAGTCATTCTATGTATGTTTTGCAAACAATTATGCCTAGATAATGTGAAATATACCAGTTTTTCCATAAAATTGACAAGAGCTGACCGTGTCAAATGTTAGTTGAATTCCATTCAAGCTGGGAACAATCTCTTAATAGACTGACCCCAATCAATCACATGTGGCGTCGGTGAATAAGGGCTCAATATACAATAACAGAAACCTTTGATACGCGAATATGCACGGCGGACAGACAGTTAATCCTCTCCAGGTAGCTAACTGTATTTAATTGATTGTCAAAACACCCCTGTTGTAAATAATGTAGTCAAGTTTTATCATCAAAGTTAACGGTCTTCAAATTCAAATGTTTTTATTGGGTCTGCTCTGGGATAAAGATCACAATCTCAACTTTGGGAATACGCAATAATAAAAATCGCAAATTTTGAGCTGAGGTGGGGTTAGAGTATCCTTAATGAAGTTTTCTACACATTGATAAGCAGTTGGCCCAACCAACCTATTCTTGGTTTCTAGCTATAAGTATATGAAACTTGAAATCCTTTGAACCATAACCCATAAGTAGAGAAGACCAGTTCACTCATAATCATTAGAACATGTTCGCCACTGAAATTTGTCTGCAACAAGTTATCATCTATTTGGGAATTTTGTGTCAAAATCAAGTCAATCAATTAAAAAATTAAAAATAAAAACTTAAGGAGCCCCCTGATTGTATAGGTTGGTGAAATTAAAATAGAAACCCAAAAGAATGTTTAGCATAGATGCACAGGTCAGTCTATAAGCTACCACCAGGGGTTTATTCAGCAATTGAAAGTATGGTGTCCAAAATGGTCATTTTGCTTCACTTTTTAAGTGGGTGTTCAACATTTCCCTATGTCCTGGATGACTATCATGTTAATATTTCTTAAAACAGGGTGTCCAAACGAGGCAATTGTTCAATTCAGAGGGTCCATTTGGAGACCTCAGTTCATAGTATTAGCCAGAAATCAAGAAAATTACCATTTTTACAGAAATAGGGTCTCATTATACTGTTCCCCTACCTTTCCAATGTTACATTTGACTAAAACACAGTGTCTCAAATGGCTTTTGGGATGTCTCAATGACACCGAGACACCCCTCTGGCTAACACTACTGGTATGATTTGGACAGGTGGACACCCCTCTGTCTTTAACCCTTGTATATTGAGCAAGGGTTTAGAAAGTACAGTGTCCAAAATGGTCAATTCACTTAATTTTTTAATTAACTGGGTGCCCATATTCCTGCTTGTTAAAGTTTCTTAAAAAAGGGTGTACAAATGAGGCACTTGTGGATTCAGACTGAGGGTGTCCAAAGGATGGACTAAGCCCTTGATACTGAGTACACATGTACTAAAATAAATGAACTGAATCAAGAGACCATTCATAATGTTTTAGCTAAATATTATTCAACAGTTTATCAGTTGATATCAGCACATCAGTTTTGAAACCAAACCCTTAAAACAACAAATAATAAACTTTTATCAGTTATCATAACACTTTTTTGTAGGTTAAGTCATAAAAGTACATGTAGCAGAATAATGTTTGAAATTCTCAAGATAGTGAACTTCATGTGGGTGTAACTGTACCTACATGGTCAGATATATATGTGTATCATAATCACCCCAAACACTTTCCTAAGCTTTTACCACTGGATGTGTAACTACAATATTACATCAGTTACATGTGAGTTTTTTTTATTTCAAATGCATTAAGCACAGCAGAGAAGTTTGCCACTTACATGAAGACAGCTGACTGGCCTCATCAACACTGGAATTTGTAACAGCATTACTGCTTAAAAATAGCTATGTATTTGGGTGGGTTTTTTTTTTTTTTTTTTGGTTATTTGCTACATATTTGTAGTACTGTAGGGTAAAAAAAACCCACAATGTTTTCATCAATAACATGCATCTTAAGGGATTTTTTTTTTGTTATAACATGTTACATAGCTATATATCTTTGATATATTGTTTAAAACTCATAAGTGGTAATGTGGGCCACAATCTGTTTTAGTTTGATTGGTGTTTGCCAGCAACTTTCAAGCATGGCTGAATATGGCAAAAGTTTTTTCCTCTGGCATCGTAAAGAGGCCCTATTATAGTCACTTAGTTGGAAGACTATATATATTTATTGTCATATCTTGCCTATCCAAGAAGACATTTTTATGTAAACAATTAAATTTACTTTAAGTCTTTAAATAATCCTCAATTGGTATTTAAAGAATCAAACATGATCAGATTTGTTTTCATTGTTTAATGGGTACATATTAAAGTGATGAACGCTTCATACTTACAATTACATGTATAAACAATTTGAATTATTACATCGTATTATAATTAATAATACATACCCTATCACTTCTAGCTGTTGGGACAGAAAAAAAGGCTTTACCACAGGCGGTCTTACATGTTATTTCTGTGAAATGTCCCAAAATTAGAGTGTCCCAACTTATAGAAGTTATAGGATATTATTATTTAAAAGGAATTCATCTGTTTATGAGCACTATCATATCTTGATTTTGAATATAAATTTTGATACAAGTTGTCACTTTTCTTTATTCATAGCATGAAACTTTAGTCATCTTTAGTTTATCATACCATTCATTTCACAGCTATCTTCAAAGAGACAGGAATGACCATTTGTGAGAAAAATTAAGATTTACAGATTGTATAATTTAAGTACATATATAGTTAGATGTGCTGATTCATGATTACCATACTCAGCCCATATTGCAAAATGTAACATGCCAATCTCTATCATCCTGTTCATCCATGTCACATGTCAGAAATTCAGAATGATATCGTAGTCATGGTACAATACCATGATATATCATACAACATTGGATCCTAACCTTTAACATTACATTTATACTTGAATTGGTCGAAACATCAACAAAGTTACAATGAACCTTTCAAATTTTTATTAAAAAGCAGTAAATTTGTTATTGTTAAGTGTCACCATTGAACATTACAAGAAAAAGTTGTCTGAGAGCAAGGAGGCTTCAAGGAAACAAAACAAAAAAACAGTTGATTGACTGGACTGATGAAATTATATGTTAGAAATGGAACAGGAGTCCATGTTCTGTTACATGTATCAGGCTGAATGCTAGTCTCAGTCTAGAGAAAGAGAAAGAAAAAGAGGAAAATTTAAGTTTTGTCTAGAACAGGAAAAAATGTCTCCTGCAAGCTTATCATACTTTTATTAAGATTTTTTTGTTTGTTTGATTGGGGTTTAAGGTCGTACTCAAGAGTACTTTTATTAATAACCAGTAAAGCTATGAAAATGAAAGTAGATGCAGTCCAACATTCTGCCCCAAAATATGTGATCAATACATTGTGCCCTATATGAGGTACATTGTAACAAGTAAAGTTAGTACATTGTACATATAATTATGATCGATCTCATGATCTGCAACAGTGTAAACAACTGCCTATTGGGCAGAGGGATTGAGAAGAGCCAGATTACAATTACTGCCATCATAATTGTATTAAAAAAGAGTTATCATTTATTTCTGGTATACAAGCACCAGCCAAAAAGTATAAAGTGATGACGCAAACAATGGACAGGTTACATTAATACAAAGGCTTTGTTTGATTAGAGTTTAACGTCGTACTCAAGGGTATGTCACTCGCCATAAAGGCTTTGTTTGATTAGAGTTTAACATCGTACTCAAGGGTATGTCACTATTATGGCGACAGATTGTCCACTTCACACTGTTCCTTGCACAATTGCGATGGAAAACCAACAGGAAACCTCGTTAAAACCACCCCCGCAGCCCTTTGTCACAAAATTAAAAAAACCCAAACAGAAGTACATATATGAACTGTAATCTGGCAATAAAATACAAGAAAAGATTTTCAGATGTTTAAACTCACCAAACTGTGGTGTGGCCAGGATCCAGCCTGTAAAATAATTTCATGTGTGGGTAAGTCAGGCTCATCCCGCTAGATCCATACATTACTGGATTAACATTATGAACCTCTCTAAAAATAACATGTAGCTACATTACCACACTACATGTCAATCAAAATATCACTTTAGACCAATAGGCCCAGAGTGCAGAAACATGAACAAAACAGTGATATCTACAGCATATGGAAGAAGCCCAAAATGAGCAAACACTCTAGCTGCTGCAGCCACAGGCAATAACGTCATATGATTATCAGTTGCAAATGAAATTAGATCATTGGGAAGCCATTTTGTTCAAACCTGCAAAATTTGATATTTAGGCTAAAATATATTTTTTTTATATTAAAGGGTTCATAGATGTCTAAATGTTGTGTAATTTATTGAAAACAATTAAGTTTCTTTGATATCATATTGAGTTGTTTTTGGGGTTTTTTTTTTAATGCACAACTATTTATTTTTATCATGCTTAAACATAAGAAATGGGGTCTGAATTGAATTTTTAAAATGATGCATTAAAATTATGTCTTATTTTTATTCTCCAGCTTGACTACATATTTGGGTACCAGTATTTAAACTGGACTTTCATGAAACCCTGTTGTAGTATTTACCATAGACACCCACCAGTTAGTTAGTGCCTTTGGCTCCACTACATTTTTGTACATTACAATAAGTCATAACTTTCTCAGCTTAAACTCCCTTCACTGGACATATTTACCATCCTACACATATAATTGTACTAGTCATGTAAAGTAAGTTACCAGTTTACCGCAGAACTCACTGTAGAATAGAATTATATTCAAAACTTTTTGACAGGAGCCTTGCTTGCATGGCATGTGATATCTTTACAAGTATAAATTATGCATGTCACCAGTACTTCCTCTCAAAGGGGTCAAGATTATTGCTCACCTGTCAAAGCTGACCAGTGACCTAATTTCTGTTTGATAAGTTTATAATTACCAGAGGAAGAAGAGGACCAATCCATTCATCTATTTCCTCTGGCTACATTCCAAAGCTAACCTCAACATTCTTAAGAAATGACTATCTCCTACTTACAACATACATGTACATGTACTCTTCACAAAACAATAGAATAGCACAGACTATACCCACAATGAACACATTACAATTTACCTGTGTAAAAACACGTTACTTGTGTGGGTTATTGAATTTTATGAAAATACTGTATATCCAGTGTATTTTAGTAGACAATCCTGAATAATAAGCCAACATACAAACATAGTTCAAGCAATATATTATGCCCATCATGCATGGGAAATATATTGAAACTTGCGTATTGGTCTTATGTACATGTAGAACTTGTGGAGTTTGTTTTTTTATGTAATACTATTTATTTATTACTTGTACATGTATACTGTTTCATGTGACTGTGTCACTGTTCAAAGATTTAAAGCAAATGCTGAATAAGAACAGCGGTGCAACAACAACAACCATGTTTTTCGCATATTGCTTGACTTACATGTTGAGAATAAAATTCATTACTAAGCCCACAAAAATTATTTCAAAATTGACTTTTATTGTCATGTCACAGAACAATCAATGAAAACCTGAACATGTCCCCTACAGACAACATAGATGATAACCACAAGGATACATTTTTGGGGAGAAACCCTCAATTCTGCTACATGTATATAAATATATATGTACATTTAGCGACCTGGTTTCTGATTTAAAAAACAGCCTGAAATTTTCCCTTCATGATGATCTCACATAATACACAAATTTTATAAAAGGTTACTGTATTAATTTAGTATTTCGACTCACACAACTTATCTCTACTTTATGTATTGTTTATGCAATAATAGGAGGTTCTCAAAATGTACAGAAAAAGAGTTTTGTCAAACAGTATTTCAAACAGCATTAATGTTTGGTTTTCGTAGAATGCCTAGTAGTACAATTCACTTTATTCAGGGTGGAGGGTTGGGATGAAGAAAACTCTTGTCCTGTTAAATATGGTGCCAGCAGTTTCATGGGTAGTTTACTTCATACTGTCATACACACACTCTTCGCACAACTTTCATGTGTTGACAGCTGATTTCCACTATCAACAATATATGGTTATTAACCATTCAGTGTGAAGGTACTTCATTTCTTCTTTGCTGTGAACTTGGCAGCCTGTCTTCCTCGCCCTTAGAAAGCTGATTCATCAAATCGCATTTTTTTATATATCACATTTGCTTACTTTAAGTTTTCATACAGCCATGTCATGTTGTGCCTTATGTAAGTCTAACCCACTGGACAGGCTTATTATTTTCATTGGAAAATTAGCATAACAGATTTTGCTAAAACTTTAAATTCAATTTTACACTAAGAATATATGTGACTATAGAGGAAAACTTAAAACCTATCATGCGAAATGAAGTTCAGATGACTGCGAGAAGAATGTTTTGGTCTGTTCGCCTCAACAGCACAGCTGCACAGGCCTGTAATATTAATTTAAAACCTGACCCTAAAATAACTTTTAATTTAAAACTAGACATATTAACAGGACTGTGAGACGTTCCTCCATCACTGACATAAGGACGGGTACATGTAAAATTAGTCCGAGTGGCCCTGACGTTTTGTTTTTCATAATGCCTGACAGCAAAAACAACGTCAGGGATCGTCCCCTATTGAAATGTGTCGAAGCTAAGCACCCACAGTTCTGTGGGTGGCGAAAGTAGATCAGTGCATGCAAATTTAATTAGGTCACATTATTTCTCTGGACATTTATCATGCTTATATGCATTACAAAGTCTATCAAACATGTGTAAGCTTAAATTATTTATATTTAATCGTTGTTTCACATTTGTCACCATTTTTTTACACTAAATATGCAGGAAATAAGCAAATTTATTTTCTACCCATGAACTTTGAACCCAGTTTCCGCGACTGACTTAAGCAGTTGAGATCTAGCTGTGTTTCAAAATTATGACAGACGGTGTATAGTCGGGATCCAGTCAAAACGGCCCCAAACCAAAACGACCCCAACCGATATCGGTCAAAACGGCCCCACTTTCCAGTCAGAACGGCCCCACCTATTGTAACGTTATATAATATGCAACATATAATCATTATCCCTATGGTGGCAACTGGTAACATACAAGTTTTTGATGTCATTTTTGTGACCACCTCTTCACTGGTTATTGTACATGTTTTTGATTTGGTGGGGTTTTTTTTTTTTGCTTCATAAATCATAATTCACAACTTAAATGTTGTAAAAAAAAATAGCTTATGTACTATTGTCTCTACATAAGCGGGATAAGCAACATTAGTGCTAAGGTAATGAAGAAATTGTACACTAAATAAATAAAGCCCAATTTTTACTTTGTATTGATTAATTGATCTGGCCGCTGAACTTACGCAACAGGGGATCAAAAAGTATGGGTCCCCAATGGGGTTGAACACGGCAGTCAAGGTTATTTCACTCAAATGATGGCATGGGAGAAGAAAACTACCCTCAGGCTGCCCTTTCTTTGCATCAACAACATGGCAACAGAATGCTAACTCCCAACCACCTGTATTGTTATATATAAAGTATGCCCTTGAACATGGTGTTAAACAGCAATAAATTTCGCCACAGTAATAAATTTTGACTGGTTGGAGGGCAGTTCCTTCTGCTCTACAAGGGTTAACTGGATGGAAACAAGAAGCCTATCTGTTAGTGATGAATTTGTATTTGTGATCAGACTGTTCTGTCTTTCTTTTTTGCCAATCTGAATGGTGCTGATGGTTTGTTTGTTTGTTTGATTGGTGTTTAAAGTCGTACTCAAGGGTATTTCACTTATATGACGACGGATTGTCCACTTCACACTGTACAACACAGCCTTATTACGGTGGAAAACCGGAAGGAAACCTCGTAAAAACCACCCCTGCAATTGCCCGAGCCACAACATGTGACTCGCTCATATACCTGATGGTCAAAAGGCGGACTCAAACCCGTGAACAGTAAATCGAAGCATGTTCAGCTCAGGAAGCGCACTCGCTACCACTGAGCCACGGCCGCGGGCCTGGTGGTGTTGATGGTAGTTTGGACTAGTTTTCCTTAAGTTTGACATTAAACACCATCCAAAAAAGTTTAAATTCTACCTTGCTTTGGTTCACTCCAGGATCCCACGAGATTGCGCAAGATCTCACCAGTAGGCATGTGCGAACTTAACTATCGTAGGCATCGGACGTGTTTTTTCTTTTTTTCGAAATCAACGATAAGCTATGGCTAATATGGACTTGTCAAAAGTTTTAGAGGACATGTTAGCTTTAGATGACGATGTTGAGTCGTCCTTAGAAAATATTTCGCATAAAGCGAAAACAGGCTATACAGTGGCAAAGGAAAAACCAGAACTGAGACCGCGACACGTGGTTCTCTAAGTCGAAGCCTGACTCAGGCTGATGACAAACAGGCAGACACTGACACTGGTAATACTGTACAGCACACTGAAACTACCACTTCTGGTAAGAAACGACCAATTAAAAACCCAGACTAGGGGAATTTTGCTGGCTCATTAGAGTTAAAAAATATGCAAGGGCAAATGTTAGATGCAATGATGAGTATGTCTCAACATATGCAACGACTATTAGCCGAGTCTAGTTTCTCGCCTAGTGTGGATCTTGACGCTTTAGTCGTCAGTAGCCCTGATCATACAGACACGGGTAAGCCATATGTAGCAGAGAGTGATAGCCCATTTGGGGATTTATTAAATAATATATCCTAAGAATATGGTCAGGAGGAAAGGACTTGTGATCCTGTGGGTTTCAAAGTTGCTGACCTTTTCTCAAAGGTTAATCGGTCAAAAATGTCCAAAGAAAAAATTAAAAGCTTATTTGAAAAATATTACAGGCCTAAAAACTCTGAAGGTCTTTTTGTCACTAAAGTTAACCCAGAATTGTGAGGGCGAGTTGATAGATTGGTACGCTCCCGTGACCTAGCCATGCAATCAATTTAACAGAATCTGTTAAAGGCCATGTCCGCATTACTGTCTTCTTTAGACAGTCTAGTGCAGGAAAAGGCTAACAAAGTGCCTTCGCCTGAAAATTCCCCTAAAGTGAACATTCGCCCAGCAACTGATGCATTGGCAAAGTCTAACATTGAACTGAATAATAGACGTCGGGAGATGATGAAACCGTTTCTGAACAAACAATATCAATCTCTATGTACTCCTGACACTGTCCTCTCCACTTTATTATTTGGGGATGACCTCCCAAAGCGACTCAAAGACATAAGTGAGTCAAATCGTGTAGGCCAGAGCCTTCAATTCCGAGAACAAGGTCGTGCTCGTGGTAATTACACTAATCAACAACCTTTTTTAGGTTGGCCGAACAGGTCAAAGCAGGGTCGCATGAATTCCCGTCAAAGGCCCTCGACTTACAGATCACAGAAAGAGGGTC
>JAVFBW010146109.1:0-12571 GCA_034783835.1 Mopalia ciliata
TGATACATAAACGTCAGACGACGTGAATATGGCAGGATTCTAATTGGTAGCTAATATCAGAAGTCAATTAAAGGCATTCTGCAAATAATATATGACATCCACATCATAGATATGTCAATTTGACTGCTATTGTGCAAAATAAGGAGCAGAATATACAGTCAACCGTGAAATATTTGCTGGACTTTCTGGCATGAATTATTAACCTACTCAAAGTACTAGATATGAATACGTATCATACACACTTGTATAATAGTCAATAGAGAAACGACGTCCAGGGGCCGATTGCTCGAGACAATTGGCCGCTAAATTAAACTACTAATACCCAGTCTGAGATAGACTTTCACCATGGCGTGACGTCATCTAATACATGATTAAATACGGCTTCCACCAACCAGCCCCAGGAGTCTGGATAAACATTATAGCATTAAATCTATATAGCCTCTATAACCTTCCCAAATAACATTCTGTCCTGTTTGTTGAAGACTTGCCGAAGGACGGTTCCCAGTTGAGAGAGACCAAGGCATTTCCTGCGAAATCTCGTTTTCAAATCGCGTAGACAGTTTAAATGGATCAAAAATGATTAGGGTATACTGCTGCAAAGTGATTGATTTTTAAGTGAAAATGGACGCCAAGTGGTCGTTTTATGGGTCGATCTAACCCGCAAATGTTCAAGGAAGACTGAAGTGGAATGGTTTAAATCAAGGAAAGACCACATCCTTGTCACATATTGGTATATATATAACATGCTTAATCATTGTAGCGTTTGCTTTTTTTCTAAAGGTTATGAAGACTCAAGTAGCAAAGTTAACAAACAACACGTAAGGGTACAAACGAACCACAAACGAAACAACATTAAGCCAGGATAACTGACATGTATTGTCTGGTTTAATAATTGATGACATGTAGACTTTAAGACAATTTGTAAGAAGATTTAAAAGACAACTGGGTGCCCATTTTGTAACCATCAAATACCATCTAGCTTTTGAACGCGGGCTGTACGAAAGACTTGTGGGTAAGAAAGCCACGGTTGCAATCAAATGCTGGGTGTCCTATGACAAGCCGTTTTATCACTTCTACCTTCATTCTACATATGCTGAAATCTTATTCACATGTGTGAAATTCTTTTCCAATTATATATGTGAAATTCTTTTTCGCATATGCAAAATAAAGTCATTTATTTTACATGTGTCAACAAGAAATTCACATCTGTGCAAAATAATTCCACATATGTAAATAAAGGTAGAAGTGATAAAACGGCTTGTCACACCCCAAGGTTTCCGTATGGATGCGAACCGCATGTAGGAAAACGAACGTGGGATGAGTATGAACAAACCAAGCAAAATACGCGTATTAAGACTACAAATATGTAACTCGAAGAGGCGTCGCTGGAAAAGTGTGAAGAAAAAATTTACTGTGACCAGTAGATGGTAAGGAGGTCCCATCTTAGCGGTTTACTACGGCTTCTTTGGCTAACTGCAAATGAGTACAACGATTATCTTGTACCATTGATCCATTTTTTAGCGTAGCAATGCTGTCGTAATTAGCACTGGGGGGAAATTGACTTTCCATCATTGTGGAAACGTTTAAACCGATAAATATTCATTTAAAACACTTTCTAGTCTCCTTTGCTTGCGACGAACAGCACGGATTTAGCAGCAATTTGTCAACTGTAACTTATTTGACAACCTGTTTCACAAACTAAGTTTCTGATGCTATGAACTGTAATTCCCAAATCCATACTGTATATATTCGTGGCAGCCTGTTAAAATGGTTTACATCCTACTTGTATTACAAAAAATCAGTGAGTTAAAATAAATGGTAACATGTCTAACTTGACAGATGTACCATCTGGAGTGCCACAGGGGTCGATATTAGGACCAGCTTAGTTTTTGATATTTTTGAATGACATTAAATCATGCTTCATTTTACTATAGACACTAGACAGGATCCATTATTCGAATCACCAATGACGACAAAAAAAAACAGGAATCCTTATTCAACTCATTAAGGTCGATGGTGCTTTGAAAATATATCTGCCGGGAAAGAGTGACTTTGCGTCTTAAATATATTTTCTTTTTGTTTCTTTTTTTGGGTTTAACGTTGTAATTATCTGTGTTATTTTACTTACATTACGACGGATTGTCCACTTCACACTGTTCATGACTTAAATATGGTGGACATTTGGAAGAAAATCTCGAGAAAAAAAAACACCCTTAATGCCGGAGTCACTTCATGTGTCCACTTATATGCCTCATAAACTAAGACATGAGAAATACAGGACAATCATATGATATTATATAAAAACACCACAAACGGATCGGCTCATGGGTGTAGCCCCACCAAGTATAAAAATGAGGATGAGAATTTTTCACTGGTACACCAGAGGGGGCTGGATTAACCAGCGGGTGGGGACACAAACTAAGAACGGAGATCACTTTATTATTTGTTTCCGAAATAAAACTATTATTTTTATGGCAAACGATGGCTCTTCGGACCAAATCCTCCTGATTGGGAAAGATGACAATTTGAGAAAACTTTGCGCTGCCCAGAAAGTTTTTTGCGATGGGACATTATACTCCTCGCCTCGGTTTATCAAGCAAATCTATACCTTGCACGGTTTTGTCGATGGTCAGATGTTTTCGCTAATGTTTGCCCTTTTGACTAATAAAATCAGGCTACTTTAATACAAAAGAATGTTCCGTCCTTTGAAACAGCTGCCGAAGTCAGAGGGTTATTGTTAAATCGTCCAGCCTTTCAACTAGATTTTGAGAGTGCTGTTCATAGTGTTGCTTCTGAGGCAAGAATACTGTTTTTTTTTTTTTCAAAAATAATATTTAACTGTACAGCTATGTATAACATAATATGAAACGCATTCTAAACATTTAACATTTAACAGATATATGGCTTTAAGGCAACCTTCGCGTTGCACTATGGTACCATTATGAAACCGAAGGGGCCAGGACAACCAATCACTTAAAAGAGTGGCATAGTTAACTTAATAAATTGACAAAGAAGACCCATCACAACTTATTTCAGAAAGTGATCGTTAAAATCAATTAGAAGCTGGAGCAGCTCCGCCGGCCAAACGTCGTCAATTTGTAAATTGAAGGCTAACCTGGTCTCTGGTGAATAACAGTCCTGCAATATGGGGATGCTGTCGAGTGTTTGATTTCTATATTATGTCGATAATATGTTATTGTGTTTGTAAGAAGAACTATTCTATAATTTATACTGTAAATAAGGCTGTCTTACTATATGCAGGTTTGATTATAAAATTTATGGTTGTATTATGTACTATAAATAAAGCATCTAAGAAGAACACCAACTGTTTCCTACCTTTTAAATCCGGTATAATCTTTACCATATTTTGCACATAAATCCCACCACGTATAAGCTTTTTCTGTAGTCTGATTGTTTTCAACTTTAACCGTACATAGTACATAATTTGACGGTCTTATGATAATTATCCTGCATGTGGTCTTTACATTGTGTTGTAACTCCATTTACATGACTTTCTAACAAAAATTTTAATGCATCAACTCTGTGAAACAAAAAGTAAGTTTTATATTAACCTTGCTTCATCTTCGACCAATATCATCTTAAAATTACTTTACTCTCACCTCAACTGTCAGGTAAGCGATACGAATTTTCATACCGTTCTGGCACAAGGAAATATTTTAAAATATTTGATATAAATCCCAATGATTATAATGCAGTTTAATAATGCATATCCTATTTCTAAATTGCCGTGACAGCATGGTATCCCGAATTAACCAACAAGGCCGGACACTGAATTTACTCTCCCCTCATCTGCCAGGTGAGCGATACGCATCTGTTGCTACGCGCGGATGTCTGGATTAACCATACCGTTCTGGCACAAGGAAATATAAAAAATATTTGATATAAATCCCAATGACTATAACGAAGCTTAATAAGGCATAGGTTAGTTCTAAATTGGTGTGATAGCTTGGTATCCCCTAATTAGCCAACAGGACCGGATACTGAACAATATATAACGATAAATTATATTCTTTATGTACACGGCAATAGTGTAATATTTTTCATTTGTAAAACACCTAACCCTTGGTTAACAAATAGGTTAGGGGTTGAACTTGCCTGGATACCAGTATGTGGTCTCTACCTGCGGTCATATCATAGAGAACTGATATTTCGTCAGGTTGCATTAAGGTCTTGCTGGGCCCCTTGGTCGATTTTCAGAACACCCGTTTTTTCTAGTCTCTTATGCAGAAGACTTTTTTTCTGTATATATTGTTGGGGTGCTTGAATACCCAGGATCACATTTATGCGAAAGTGGTGAAAATCCATTTCTTTTTCCTCAAAATACTGCGAAATAAGTAAATGTCAACAGAAAATATGGACTTCATTTTATGTGTTTTTTTTATTAAATTGCAATAGCGATAAACCTCCATAATTTAGTAGAATGATCCTTGATCTAGCAAACGGGGCCTGATTTTTGTTTTTTACGTTATGATTAAAACAATCCCAATGGATCTTGTAATAATGTAAAATACAGCTTTGAGAAAATATATAATAAAATCAAGGACGAACTTGTAGAAAAGAGGCACCGTTTACTAGATCACATTGTGTTCTTTACAATGGTATAAATTTGAGGTTTCTAAAAAGAAGCTAGAAATACGACAGGGAAAATGTAGAGTCTACTTAAAACTGAAATGTCAGAAACAGGCAATTAAAGTTTTGAGACTTGAAATATAATGATGGAAAAACTAAATTATATAGGCTCCAATTTTACTGTTTGTTATTAGAATTTCGAATTATATTTTGTCCAATAAGACCTTAATGTTAAAAGGTAGAGGACAATCAAACAAAACAAGCCTTCACGTGAGGTTTGAACAGACTAGACCATTCAGAACCAACAAAGTCCTACTAGCTTATGCGCAATTATGTACCATCGTTTACCTAGTTGAACTAAAAGCTAAGCTACCGTGTATATATGGACATACAATTGAGCTTTATGGTGTAATATTTCTAATCAATTTTGCAGTTAATGCAACAAGCATGAAACTTCTGAAAAGGATTCGAAGAAAGGATTATACAAACATTCAACCAGATTTAAACAATTTCTAAAGTTGACATTTACGCCTCAATATACATGGGCTTCTGAATAGCTACAAAAGTCAAATATACATCATTTAAACAATTTTTTTCCTGAAACACTGATATTTCCTGTGATATTGGGTATAAGATTACGTGCTTACCTTTTCAGTCTTTGTATTTTATATATTTTTTCAAGATTTTTTGTCTTTTCGTGTATTTTAATTAAATAAAGAGACAATAAAATAATGTGCCTGTCTCAGCTAGGATTCGAACCCGGGACTTTTAAGTAACAGGCCCAAGACACTACAAACTGAGTTACAGAGGCTCAAGGCAGAATGAGTCCCGAATTCTAACCCAGTGAAGACGGCGATTTTCTCTCTACATAAAACAAGGACACCGGGGCGCATCTTTTTGATCTAGATTTTACTCACAATTGATTCTTTTGCTTGAGTAAACCCGAAATCGTCGTTTTGGCATATATATATTTTGACTAAAAGAAGAGAGAACAATTCGCTTGCCTCCACCGGGACTCGAACCCGGGAACTTCGGGTAACAGGCCCAACACTATAAATTTCCTTTATTTTCATGACGTGTCCATGAAGCCCTAGGCTTATTGCGTGTAAAACATTAATAAACTTTCAATGAGAATTTGGAAAATGATAAATGCTATTAAATCAACTGATAGATACCATCCCACCCCTTCCCATTGCACCTTACAGGTACAGCCCAACACAAACAAACAAGAAATGAAAACTAAACAAACAAAAAATTTTTAGTAAGAGCTACCTTTATCATATTTCCCCATATTTATTAAGTCGCGTTTTCTCTTACATGACGGAAATGAATGTCACAGTCACCACACAAGACGGTTAGGCATACAGCCTACAGAAGTAGTATATAAAAAGTTTTTCTTTTTTGAATTTAACTTTAATGTATTTTTCTTTGTAGGCAGTAAAACTCATAAGCTTCTCATGTGGCTAACACAGTTTCAATTGAATCATCACAGAAATGTTGTTTTGTAAACTTTATAAAATGATAGATAGTTACAGTAATTGCACACGTTAAGTTCTATCTCTAATAAGTCAGCGGAGTTGTACAATAATATGTTAGTTAGTTTGCACTGATGTCACCTTAGTAACCACTGGTGCGTAACTTCAGCAATTAATTTGGTGTACGTACGGTAAACATCAATGGCTTGCAAGTAACGATCCGCGATTTGAAGTTATATATATATCCAGAATCACATTTGTTCGAGTCAGGCATAACGTTATTAAAAATACACTCTTCAAAAAAAGAAACGCAAAAGAGAATTTTCAGAGTTGACGTATATGTTATTCAAATGTATTGAAATCGCAATGTCATCAATGTACATATATGAAATTCAGCTCAATGACACATTGGTGTATGGAACACCCGACTGGAAATTTACAGTCCCATCTGCCTACACAACTGTCCACCAGGTGGCGCCAAAGTCGATACCTTGTGTGACCACTCCTTGAAGCCAGAACTGCACGACATTGCCTGGGCAAGGAACGAATCAATCGTTGGATGTTCCTCTGTTGAACCCTTCCCCACTCTTCCTGCAACATGAGAAACAGCTGATCAAGGGTCACTGGTTGATTTTGGCGCTGACGCACTCGTCCATCGATTTGGTCCCACAGATACTCGATAGGGTTCAAATCCGGAGATTTGGAGGGCCATGGGAGGCCATTGAATTTGTTGTTGGCGAGGTAGTCCACTCTAGCAGGTGCCGTGTGGAGTCTAGCATTATCGTGTTGGAATAGCTCCCTCTGGGGTCGACAGGCGGAAGGACGTGTGTCATCAATGTAGCGATTGGCTGCCAAATTGCCCCTTACCAGCACGAGTTCCGATTTTCTGTTGTAGGAGATGGCACCCCACACCATGACACTCCCCCTTCCGAATCTGTCAACTTCCCTGATACAGTTTGGTGCATATCTTGCATTGCGTCTCCTGTAAACACGCTGTCTGCCGTTCCGTCGCCTGAGCAGAAAACGTGACTCATCTGAGAACCATATTCTCCTCCAATGTTGCAGTTGCCATTGCTGTACTCTGTTACACCATCGGAACCCTTTACGCTGATGTATACATGTTAAGGAGGGGGCAACTTTGGGTCATCTTGCTCGGTTTCCAGCCTCTCTTAGACGGTTCCTGATTGTCTGGTCGGACACTCTGCGGGCCCCAAACTGTCCTTGGCCTGTGTCACGTGCAGTACGATGGAGATCACGCAAATGAGATACCCGGATGTATAGATCTTCAGCCCTTGTGGTGACTCGAGGCTTCCCAGATCTTGGACGGTCATTTACAGTATTGGTCTGGACAAACCGATCCCACAAGCGTGTAAGACTATCGTGCTAGGGTGAACGTTGAAGGTCATCGCAATGACACTCATGGATTCGCCAGCTTGCAAACGCCCCATGGCAATATTTCTGTCGGCTGCGTTGAAACGTAACATGTTCTTCGATCCTAACTTTCGATAATTATCACAAATCTGCCTGATTCATTTCGGTTTTCATAGCTGAGCCCCTTACTCATGCTTTGCACATGCAAATCGGTTATTTTGACTTTTACTTGTTTTTACGATGATTTTCATGATCATGATAAAAACGACCATTAACAGCGTTCTAAATCAAGAGTTGCGTTTGGGCGAGGGATTGGTTAACATGGACGTAAGAACCAAATGAATATCATTACAACAAGTGTATTTGGTCGTGCGGTTTGAAAACAATAAGCTACTTTTTCAAATTCTCTTTTGCGTTTCTTTTTTTGAAGAGTGTATCATCTTACAGAATTATACAGCAATTTCGCAAACGATTTTGAACGATTTTATAAATTCGACCGCCTTTGTCATATCATGCACAGTGGCAGCCAAGAAATAATAAATTTAGTTCTCAAAGCATCTTTGGTCCTCCACGTGGAATTCTCTATCGTTTATCATTTCCGGAGTTGTAATCACCGATGCGGTCATAAAGTGCGTTTGTTTATTTGGCTGTCGTGGTAACATGGTACAGTGATACAGATTGACTGATATAAAACAAAAATAATTCTACGGCTAATAATTATAGCTGTTCTTAAAACGCGCACATTATACAAACATTTTACAACATCAACATAATCCAATACAGTGTATATGGCTTTATCACTATTGGCATAAAGGTCTAGAACACAATGAACAAAAAAAGGCTCAGTTAATTATTATGTGGGCTAAACTAAAACGGCAAATTAGTTTACTGCTATCTGTATCATAAAACAGTTATAAAATATTGAATTGTTTCGATCACTGAGATAACCTTTTCATACTTGGGTATAGCCTAGATGGGATTTCCAATGGGTATATATTCTAAGCTAAACAGTACTTAGTTCATCGCGCGTGCCAAACATTATAACAAAGTCTGATGACGTTAGGAAATACAAGTCGTATACGTGTTTTTTTCCATCATCAAGACCTATACCATATACAACCATTGTGAGTTGACGTTGGTAGAGTCGTAACATTTAAATCCAGACTTATTAGGTATCAGACGTTTGTCGTAACATTTAAATCCAGACTTATTAGGTATCAGACGTTTTTGTTTTAACACAGTTTACTGACAAAAACATAGTTTCATTAAGCTGAAAGCTGTTTGTATTGATAGAGCAAATATTTTGTACTTTTTTAAGTAGAGTACATTGCTATATACAGCTTTTTCTTTAACTAAAGCAACAAATTATCAAACAATACGGTTTATAGAACGTCACAGTCATTGCACCTATACGTAGTTAAAGGGGAAGACCACCCAAAAATCATATTCTATAAATAAGTAAAACTTTTTGTGTGTAATACAATACATTAATTATTATAGGCCTATTATCATCATATATATAGAGATTATATGTACAGTGCGTGATACGTGACGATATATCAGCTTGAGTTATCTCAGGTCGGAATGCAGTATCATTCGAGCTCGATTAGATTAAAACCTAATTAGGTTCAAAACCTAGTTAGGTTAAAACCTAACCCTTACTGGCTAACCCTAACCATAACTTTGCTGGGCTGCATAACCGAAGCTACCTAAGCTGCCAGAGGCAACAATCTGTTGTTATGAAAGAGACTACACAATCATAGAAGGCAGTCCTTGGGGAGTCAGAGAGGTGTAACAAACAACTGGGGGCAATGCACAAGGTGTAAACATGGATAATAATGACATGGCTTTGTTACAAGATGTTTTGGAGATGAAATTAAGTGAACAGGCCCTGGACAGATTGAATTTGAACACACACACACAAAAGTGCAAAATGATTAACTCCTCACATAGTGATTTTTGGCCAAAGAAGGTCAAAGTTGCCAGAAATTTAATGGGACATGCTTTATCATAGGTTAAAATCCATAGGTTAAATAATGACCCTGGGCTCTCTATACAACAAAAATGGCAACAGTGGGAACCTACTGGGACTAAAAGGGCATTGCACCAAATGCAGAGAGGAACAGATTATCAGAAAAAATATTATACACAAGTTTCTTACCAAAAAGAGCACTATAAAATGGTGTCAATAGAATAAAGACCATCTAAACTAGTAAAATAAGAACCCTCATGAGAATAACTATTATATTAGAGGTCAACTGGATGATATTATTCATACAATTCATACCTACTCTATATAATTCTCTACATTGAAGAAAAAATGTTTTGTCTCTATATACAATCTATATAAATCAGTGTTTGACTATATTCCTAATATTCTTTGAATGGTAAAATTCGGGGGAGGGGAGTATGTACTTGCAGGGTTCGTTTATAAAATAAAACAAGCAGGGAATAGCTCCATGACCCTGACATGCAGCCTGGCTTCTGAATATCTGTCTATTGTAATTGATAAACAACAGTTCCAGGATCCAGGCTCGGGTGGTCACATTTTATACATGTTGACTGGAGACATACATGTGACCTGGTAAACAGGATAAATGACATGTATTTACCATGTATGCAAGGTTCGTTTATAAAATGGTTAATCTTTGCATCTGGACATGTTAAGACTAACGGTGAAATCTCGTTGGAATGAGTTGAGACTGCTTCAGAAAAATGTGCTTGTCTCCACCGGGAATCGAACCCGGGACCTTTGGGTTACAGGCCCAACACTCTACCGAATGAGCTACAGAGGCTCACGGCAAGGTGAGTCTCGAATTCTTACTATAAACTATAAAACTATCAATAATGACAAAAACAACATCGCAAACCTTCGGGTTACTTATAGTCTGGTAACATGATACAAAATATTTCCTACGTCTAGCAAAATCAGGTGGATTCAAATATTTACAAAAAACAAAATAACATAAGATTAAAATTTGAAAAGCAAACCGAAGAACATCGGTAACGATTCAAATGAAGAGGTAGAGAGATATGGCAAGCCGTTTTATCACTGCTACCTTTATTATGCATATGTTGAATTCTTTTCACATATTTAAAATAATTGATTTTATTTTACATATGTGAGAAGGTACCCAATACATTAATTTAATATTTCTCCTTCACAGCCTCTATTTTGCAGCAATAAATTTTCTCTAAAACTATAATCTGATCATCATCACATTTACCATCTGCGTTTCGCAAAGCATTTGATATGTTTGGGCGAAGAAAAAATTAAAACAGGGAAACTACATTTCTTTTATATGCAAACAGCTGGAACAGATTCCGTAATGAGCATTACTACGTCTGATTCATAAGGGAAATAAACTGATGTAGACTACATTCTTTGGATAAATTGTTTTTTTACAGAAGTGAAACTCTTTGTAATATAGTAAAAAATAATTTCACATCTGTGAACAAGAATTGTACATAAGTAAAATAAAAGAACCACAAACTAGACATATGTAGAATAACGGTAGAAGCGATTTTTCTCTTCTATCTTTATACTACATCAGTTGAATATTTTTTTACATGTGTAACATTCTTTTTTGCGTACGTGAAATTCTTTTTTCGCATGTAAAGTAATTCACTTTGTTATACATATGAGAAAAAAATCAACATACGTGAAAAGGAACTTATCATTTAAAAAACAAATTTCACATCTGTGCATTTTCGAATATATATTTTATAAATGATTTATTTTTCATATGTTGAAAAAATCTTCACTTATATGAAAAACAATTTAAGAAATGTGAACAATAATTCGGCATCTGTTAAATAAACCTTTATTCATCATCTCGGGAAATCTTTTTCACTTTTAAAAAATAAAAAGGCTGATGGACATTTGTTGTACATATGTTAAATAAAAGCTCCAAAGCCAACAAATACAGGTTTTTCCTTGACAGCCGCGATTTGACGGCATAAAAATTGCTCTCAAATTACAATCTGATCCGAAGCACATGCACCATCTGAGTTTCGCAAAGCATTCGCTCTTTTACGACAAGGAAAAATAATTTCGCGTAATAGTCCTTTGATTATGACAGATTCCATAGTGAACATTACTGCGTCAGATTCATAGGGAAAATAAACTGATGAAGACTACAATAAAATACTGAATAACAATAAAAGATATAATATTCACTTTTATTTGTCATCGTAATCGACATTTTTCGGCATAGAAAATATGGTTTTGTGTTTCAGCCGTTGATAAATTGTAAATATGTCAACAAAAGCCAGAATATGCCTTCTTACTTTATATTTGTGTGTAAATTTTTGTAATTGATGGCTACCCGGTTAAATCTGTCTTAATATAATAAGATCGGAAGACAATCCACAGTGGGGCACATTATGCCAGCACATTGTAACTGGGATCCTGGGGCCGCCTATAACCTGGCAACTCTCAAGTTATACTCAACCACAGCCGCGTTCTGTGCCATTTTCGACATATATAACTAATATATGATTAACTATTACTTTAAAAACCAGTTTGTAATATCGTTTGTTTGCTTGATGCATGTTTTTACCATAGATTATTGCAACAGTTGTGCAGATTGAGCCTTTTCTTCTTAAATTAATATATAGGTGTGTATACATGTCTCAGGAGCCCCACTCCCCCCCTGTATGATCGGGGTTTTACAAGGTAGAAGCTACTGGCAACAAACGTTAACATTGGCGAGTGTCGTGACTCATGAACCTTGTCATTGAAAGAAGGCTATTGTCGCTGTACCAAAATTAAAAGAACCGCTGCCGGCTTCCATAGTTGGACAGAAGTTATATAATAAAACCGCTGCCGGCTTCCATAGTTGGACAGCTGTTTTATAACTAAATCTGATAAAAGACCATATCATTCCTCTATGGGACATACAGAATAGCTTATATTGAATGTACACTCGCTTTCAATCAACGTTTGTTGAAATGACGTCAAGTACTTGCTCGTTTACACCTTTTAAGATTGCAGGTACAAGGAACTTTTCTGAAGCGGCTGGAATTTGTCATCAAGTGTTTCAGTTGTTTGAAACCACTATATTTGAATCATTTGGTAAGTTAAATATACTAAAGAATGAAAACGTAATATCCCTTTCTGCATACAATTATAA
>JAVFBW010146120.1:0-12571 GCA_034783835.1 Mopalia ciliata
CTCTTAGTGAAAGTCAGATGTTCGAATCCCAATTTCTCCACATGTACAACAAATTTTTTAATGAAACAAGTTGCAAATCGTTTAGTGAATATTGGACTATTTTTATTCGTTTTCTAGGTATGAACCATTTGGGAAGACCTTTAAGACACATTACATGTTGCTCAAAAATAATCTCTATTATATGTCCCATGTGAAAATAAAATGCGTTATGATTTTTGGTCCAATAGGTAGCTTTCATTAATGAAGTGTACAATTATATTCAATTTTATTCATAGAAAACAAAGATGAGACTCATATAAGTTTGACTTTTTGAAGTTTGAATAAGTGTGTCATTTTACTGGTAACAGGAATTCAATACACAACTGATTAAAACACGACTTGGGAATATACCGAAAAATAAAATATGATTTTATAATTCTGTTTTTGCAATTTTGACTATGGGTTCAATGAATAAATCGGAAAAATTTGTAAAGAATTAAAAACGGGTGCAGTTTTTTGTGCAATTGTTGTTGTTGTAGATCGTGTTGTGGAGATACAGTGTGAGCGTTCAGAGAAAGGGGAGGTAACTCTAGCAGACCACGAGCGGTTTCTAAGAGACTGTTCAGTAGATCTGGTAGACCAAGCCATATTGGAAGTCACTGATATACTCAAACAGATCAAACCACAGCTTGTGAGTTCTCTTTGATTATTTAGATGATAAAAGTCCAAGTAAGCTGTTATTACAGGATTTGGATGAGAAATTATGGTTGTCTGACTAACTTACCCTGTTTGCAAGAATGTCTACAGATTGTCTCAAATTGATATGGCTGTTGATTAATAAATCATGTATTACACTGTCATTTTAAAATCAACCGTAGCCGATATTCATAAAGCTACTTAAAGCGATGCTCCTGTCTGTAATATAATGCATATATATATATAGGTAAAATGAGCATCATGTCTTGCGTTGAATTATGCTCGCTAATTGTCTAATCCATCTACATGTGTATATCCAGTTTATAAATGGATCTTAAACATTGAGAATTGCTTAAACTACAGTTATTCATCCATGGGGTCATTATGTCTCCCCCGAAGGGTTGGGAGACATATTGTTTTTGTCACGATTCTTCTCCTTCTCTTTCTCCGCACTTTTTGTCCGGGCCATATCTCCAAGACTATTTGTCCAATTTCATTTAAATGCTCATGCTCTAGCCTGAGTTTTAAACTGCAAATCTACAATTCCACAGAGCAAAAACATATTGCTTTCTGTAACATTTTCAAATTTTCCAATTTTCAAAAATTTAAATATTTTTTAAAGTTCAGAAAAACTTGGTGAAATATCAAACATCATTTGTAATACATAAACACCACATTGCTTAACAAGCCCGTGGTCGTGGCTCAGTGGTAGCGAGTGTGCTTCCTAAACTGAACCTGCTAGATTTTACTGTTCACGGGATCTAGTCCGCCTGTAGACCATCAGGTATATGAGCAAGTCAAATGTTTTGGCTCGGCATTCGCGGGTGTGGTTTTTACGAGGTTTCTTCCTGGTTTTCCACCTTAATAAGGCAGTGTGAAGTGGACAATCTGTCGTCATATAAGTGAAATACCCTTGAGTACGATGTTAAACACCAATCAAACAAAACATTGCTTAACCTATCGTGGTCCAAAATAAATGTTCAAAAGTGAAATCTATAAAATGTACACTAAATTATTTCACATTTAAAATTTGTCAACAACAACAAAACACATCACCACAAGCTTTAAAGTAAAACAACCCCTGTCACTGTCATGTGAGGGAAATACTCAAGCTCAGCATTCAACAACAACAACAATTCAACCCCCTTTTACAGACTGATGAACGATTAGAGGAGAGGTTTAGACGGTTAGAACAGAAAGCTCTGTCAAACAGAAACAAGAAAATGTTTGATTTCTGTGAATCAATAAGTCTGAAGGAAGAGAGAGATAAAGGATCTCCTCGTCTCAAGAAACATGGTAATGTATCAGAACTTTTAAATATCTTTATTTATGCTTTCTAGTTTTATGGGGGCTTGAGACGTAACTATATCTATTTATTTATAACAATATTAAAAATATTTAATTATAACTACATGTACGTGGGGTTTAAAATGTTAAAATATTTAATTTTTCATTATTAATGATAATTGCCACCAAGTAACTGTGACATATTTATATTTATTTAATTATTACAGTGTTAAAAATATTTAAATATAACTATGTGGGGTTTTCAATTTTCAAATATTTCATTTTTCATTATAAATGATAATTGCCACCATGTACAGTGTAATTGTGACATAACTATATTTATTTAATTATAACAATATTAAAAATATTAAATTATAACTACATGTATGTGGGGTTTAAAATTTTAAAATATTTAATGCTATATTAATTACGATAATTGCCACAAAATAATTGTGACATAACTATATATCTGTTATTGTAACTCTATACAAATTTTTTAAGTATAACTAAGGGGGTTTTCAAATTTTCAAATATTTTATGTTATATCAGAAGTCCATTAACTAGAAGTGTGAAACAGCATATTCAGTAGTGTAGACGGCATTGTTTCTAAAACGTTCACATTCAACTTTATGCAGAGCGCCCCATATGGCCAACTGGCCTTGTACATAAAGAAAGAATCCATGCGAAAAAAATGTGCATTATAGAAAGGAGGAGATAAGATGAAAAGAGCCAACAGCAGACTTATGAGCAATTATGTATTAGTCCATATCTCCTTATACATCAAAACACTGATTTTCATAAACCCCATGTAATTTTCACATAATTCAAGAGTGACCTAAAGGGCCGAAATGGTAATAAAAAATTACGACTCACCAATTTAAAATGTAATCTGCATGTAGAGAATTTTAATGCCCACTGCACACATCAAAGAGTAGACATCACCCTACATGTATCTCTTATAACATTGGCGAGAAACAATGCCATCTACACTACTGAATATGCCATGCCATTTCACACTTCTAGTTAATGTACTTCTGGTTATATTAATAATGTCAGCAATTGATTAAATCAGTCAAATGCTGCATGTGTTAAAATAAATTAATAAAAAATTAAATCTTTCATAGTATGTAAGCAAAGTTTTATAAAATTCGAATGTAGGCCAGAAGCAAATTAACCTTTAATTTTTTTTTTTTTTTTTTGCAGCTGAGTCATTTAGTGGATATTCAGAAGCCGATTCCATTTTCTTCAGCCGTGAAACAAACCATAAAGTAAGATCATTGTTAAAATCTTACTTTATCGTTAGTATACTCAAACCAGGACAAAGGGAACAGGATTTTGCAATACCGGTATTGCAATACCGGAGTCAGTATACTGTACTGTATGGGCATACATTTATGGCTGTGGTCATGTAGATATGTACAGTACTGTTTGAGTATACATGTAGCATGGTTAAGGTTAAATAGAGACCACGGCTGGTATTCATAAAGCTACTTAAGTATTTCTTAAAGTTAAGAAAAACTTTGTGAATTTTCAGTCTTCCTTTTAGGTATATGAACACCATTTTGCTTAACTTTTTTTGATGTCACATGAAAGATTATAAGTAAAATTTATAAAATGTGAACTTAATTATTTCAAATTTTACTTTCTTCAAGGGAAAATGGAAGGCCTATGTTAAGGCCAGTTAACGATTCAAACAGCAATTCGCTGTTTTCCACCAGAAGTCCATAATTTTAATTTACATTATACATAATGTCCTATAGTATTTTAGTATAAAATATAGAGGCTTTATCTGGTGTAGTTTTGTTTGTAGAGGCCAGTTAACGATTCAACAGCAGTTCACAGTTCAGTTCACAATTCGCTGTTTCCACAGGAAGGGGATAAAATTTTAATTGACATTGAACATAATGTCCTGTAGTATTGTTGTGTGAAATATGGAGGTTGTATCTGGTGTAGTTTTGTTTGTAGAGGCCAGTTAACGATTCAAACAGCAGTTCACAATTCAGTTAACGATTCGCTGTTTCCACCGGAAGTGGATTAATTTTTAATTTAAAATGTACATAATAAGCTGTAATATTTTCGTTTGAAATATAAAGACTATATATGGGAAAGTTTTCTTTGTAGCGGCCAGTTAATGGTTCAAACGGCAGTTCAGAATTCAGTTAACAATTTGCTGTTTTCCACCGGAAGTCGATAAATTTTAATTTATCTTGTACACAATACCCTGTAGTATTTTGGTGTGAAATATGGAGGTTGTATCTGGTGTAGTTTTGTTTGTAGAGGCCAGTTAAGGATTCAGACAGCAGTTCACGATTTAGTCAACAATTCGCAGCACGCAGGTCAGTTAAAAAATTCCATTATGACCTTTTGTTCCACCGGAAGTGCATTCTTATTAAGCAGCGTTGTTGAGCTATGTACCCTGTATGTCTGTTCCAAATCTCAGCTTCGTACGCTTCGTATTTATTATGATATACGTTTTTTTTTGTATTTACGTGAGACAAATATTGACTGCTCCCTTCGAATTGTGAACTGTGAACTGAGAACTGAACTCTAACTTCACAGACGTTTTATTCAAGTCATTTCCAGTTTTATTACAAATAGTGTTTGTCTTAATTAAATATATTACGAGTCCACGTTTGACAACTGCAACAGAAGTTAGGTCTAATTCAGAAAATAAAACTTTTTGATAAGACTAGATAACATCAACAATGCTGTAGTGGAGAGTAGGTCTAACGACAACACTGAGGTTTTGTGTCTGGATAGCGTTGCAGAGACAGAATACTTGCTCGCAAAATTGTGTAGCTAGCCAGTGAATTTAGCTTATTAGGGCACACGACCAGAGTCCAGAGTATATTTGGTGCGTATATGATGCATTGCCACGAAAGCTTACAGTAGACAATCAGATATAGTCCATGTATGTTTTGACATCACTTGTGCGGCTTGTACGCGTAGGCCCTACAACAACACTCGAGCTAAATTTGAAAGAAGATGTAAAGAACCTTTATTTTTGCAAATGACATGTAACAAGTCATATATATGAAGTAATCATAAAAATTGCGAATATTTTGGCTAAAACTCAATATAATAGATCTATTTTACCTTAGTAGACCTGAATGTGTAAAATCGTAACAGCGTGCAGTACAGCACCGGCGTACCAAAATATTAGACAATTTGATTTTAACTTCTTTTAGTTACTCTGTTTTTTTTTTACTACAGCTTGAACCCTCCTCACCAGTATACACCATTATTAGAATGAACAGTAGCACATTTATTAGAGGTCATAAAAAGATGGTTTTCGTGTTGCTAGTCAATATAGGGAAAGAAATATTAAAGTGAAAAGTAAATTTATCCATAAAATTAGATGTGGCGACATCAACACAGGTCTCCTCCTAGACATTGTCCCAGTTAGTATCTTCTATAAGTTGTAAAAAATGTTGTTTTTCAATTTGAGTAAAACAGCGAAATGTACCGGGCTGTTCTTGAATGTCTTTAGGTTTAGTTGTTTTGACGATATGAAAAATAGGAAAGTGATCTGTAATATCTGTGATGAAAATTCCTGAGTAAACATGGCTGTTAATAAAATTCGTGAAAATGTTGTCAATTTAACCGGCAGATTGTCCCTGAACACGAGTAGGTTTTGTGATTTGAGGAAGGAAGTAGTGTGATTTTAGAGTTCTCATAAATGTCTTAGACGGGTAATGGCGGTGAGACTTGAAGAGATCGATGTTGAAGTCGCCCATTAAAATACACTTCTTCTTTTCTTCATGACATGCTTGTAAAATAGACAAGTCGCTCATTAAACTCATTCACATCTTTGCCTGGGGGCCGGTAGAATAAGCCAGTTAGATATTTAATACCACTATCATTGATTTCAACAAATGGTGATTCGTAAGATCCATTATCATCTAAATAAGTAAGATCCTCTCTAATAATGCTTGACGTAATTGCTTTATCAACATATAAGACAAGGCCCCCACCCCCGCCTGTATCTTTGGAGAGAATACCCAGGTATTTTAAATAACGTGTCAATGACAGGGGTAAGCCAGGATTCTGAAAATTCTTTACAAACGTATTATCAATAAAAGAGGGTGGTGAAATATAGTCAGACTGGTGATTATTAATTCTTTGCCAATGATATATCTCATGTTCATTGTCTTCATTTACCGTCTCCATACCATATTGGTTATTTAGTTGCACTGGGTTAAAGCACATATTAGAGAGAGTGTCAATATCAAAATAATGGCGAGGAGGATGTGAAAGACCAGAAGCCATTGGAATTTCCCAAACAGTAGTCTTATTTAGTGTTACAAAATCACGAGGTGACAATAATTGAGAAAAAACATGGTTATAAAAGACACAGACACAATGAAAAAATACAGATACTAGTAACAACAAAAACTTACCAAAAATATGAGTTCAGACATTCAGGATAATGACAAGACATAAGATGCCAGACTCAATTAAATAATATATTATTTGGCTCATACCAGATATTAAATGCATGTCAGATGATGAGTACAAAGAGTACAATATAAAAAAAATTATTTGAGAATAATGTATTACAGAACTGTAACTATAAAGGTGTCTTAATCCATGGAAGGATATATAAATGATTAGCGGTTGGATAAGTAACAATACTTAATTACTTGAGTTATAGCATTGTTTGTTTAAATACTTGAAATATATGTACATAGCCAATAATTGACAACATAACATGTGCTATAATAGTTTAGCAATCCTGATTACATATTGGATAAATAGACAAATTTAGCTAAGTAAGTTTAAATTGTTTGTGGAAACGCTATATATATCTTATATGTACAAAACTTAATTTTGAGATGTCTGTACATAACTCGTTATTGAAAGATTAAAAAATACATACCATGTAGCTATATGTATAAAAGTTCCATATGGCTAATAATACATTGGATAAGTACAAAGAATTAACATTTGTATATATTTATTGGACGAAAGTTGTACACTAAACTTAAATTGTGTAAGTATATACAGTGAGAAAAGTACACATAAAAGAAACCAGATAAAAAAGAATATTGATTCAGCAAAGTCAAATAAAAATAATAATACATAGTTTTTGGAAACCTGAGCAATAAATTTAACGTATGCAGAATAACTGTGTAAAATACATTATTAAATGCACATATAAATAGTTCTTTTGGACAAATATGATGGTATTACCTGAATGGTATATTTGTACAGTTATATTTTATTATTGTAACATAGCTAAATCCGAAAAAACATTTATGAGGAAGTACAGACATTATTAATAAATAAGCTGTGTTGAATCGGACCATCATTATAGTCAGAAAACAATGTACATATACTCTATGGAGGGCATATACAATGCAAATATCTACATTTTATCTATGAATATACACATGCATACCCACCTATACACACACATATATATGTATACATATGCATATACACACATACACATATACATTTATATACGCAAATTTCATTTGTTTGTGAGCATTTATATTTAGAACCCATAACTTATCTGGTGCCAAAAATGCATTTTCCTTATTCAGTACAATCCACTCTTACCAAATACAGTATCATGAAGTACAAATAATTACATTTTGTGTATCACTTTTGAAAGATATATAAAAGATATTTAAGATATACATTCATATATATATATATACACCAAAGCAATTATCTTGTTTCAAGAACGGCGATGGTGTCCACAACCCTGATACGAGTCTGCTTACTTTCCTCTTTACGTAGATGGTAAGCAATGCTGCCCAGTCTTCCACGTTCCCAGTCCTCACAGTAGTCTTTTTGCCTCTTAAAGATGGTGTTGATCTTAGTATCCATTCTTTATCTTTGAAGTGGAGGAGACCAGCAAGTATGTAGGGTGGCGAGTTAGCATTGTATTTTCTTTAATTGGTTGGTTTCCGCAGACGGTGTACATTACCAAATTGCAGGTGATTTGCACGCGCAGTGTGTAAACCCATCTCGGATACTAGAAAATGCTTTATTACAGCTTCACAATTTTCATCTTCACTATTCTTAGGTATTCCATAAAACAATAGGTTAGATTTCCCGTCATGGATTTCCGATCTTAAATGTTTCTTTTCCAGTTCATCAATATGGCTTTTCATTTTCTTTCGATTTTCAGGGATTTGGGTATTTAATTGTTCAATTTCCTTTAGGGTCTCGTCATGAGATTGGAGTTTTAACTGAAGGGACGTCACTCTTGCTTTTATATCTTTAACTTTTACTTAAATATTTTGTAAGTCATTATGAATAGAACTTAGTTTATCAGACAGATTTCGGTTCATCATACTTTTACTTAATTGTTGAATAGCAGCCATTGACACTTTAGCAGAGTCGATTTGAGATTTATCTGACCTCAGGCTAATACCGGACTCAAGCAGCTGGACATTACATGGTGTTGTTGTTGCACATTCCCGTGTTTGTACTATCGTCATGTAATTCCTCTTCAAAACCTACTGGTTGTTCCATTTCCAGTCCACATGAGGGCGTTGCACTTCTAGTACACACTTAACTGCCCTGTTGTTTAACCCTGGGAGCCATTATATGTAAGTTAAGAGATCATTATAGTCTTAGAAACGGTGAGCTTAGAGATTAGTCAACCACCATGTCCGCCAGAGGAGTTTTGATCAAACAAAAACCTAAACAAAAACATAAATGCTGTCCACGCTCATCACCAGTTGGCCATGTAAGAAAGGTGTGTATGTCAAGCCGTTTTATCACTTCTGCCTGTATTCTACATATGTCGAATGAATTTTGCTTTTATGTACAATTCTTTTTCCACATATGTGAAATTGTTTTTTCCCTATGTTGAAAAGATTTTCACATATGTAAAATAAAAATGTATTTTACATGTCTAGAATTATTTTCAACATATGTAGAAATCTTTTCAACATATGTGAAATTATTTTCCACATAAGTAAAACAAAACACAAAAACCTAACTATTTCACATATGTGGAAAAGAATTTAACTTATGTAAAATAAACTTTTATTTTTGATATGTACAAAAGATTTCCGCTTAGCAAAAAGCTGGGAAAGGAATTCTCCCCCACAGCAAGGGACCGTATCCAACCTTTATTTGTGCTCCTATCGTCTTTTGTAGACTTTCAAGACGAATGCAAATACGATAGAAAATATATTCCACATACATGTACTGGGCAAGTTTAGCCTCAACAGGGCACACTCCCAGGTCAATTTGATTTAAAAAAGATAAAATGTAATAGGATCATAACAGCAACAAAACAAGGCGAAGACAATGACCTAAATGCTGTATATAGGCCATTAAGTGCAGTCTGTCTCAACTTGAAAACTCCCACGTTTTTAGCCTGCAGCCAACAATAGAAAACCATGTATTTTATTATGAAAAATACTTATTAAGGGGACCGCTTCTCATTCGATTCGATAAAATTACCTCCCTTGCCAATCTCGAGACTCCCATTGTAGTTTCTCCTCATTTATTCTGCGCTAGAAAATAACAAATGGTTTGCAAAATGCAGAGGGCGCATGTTCTTCCGATCAGATTCTACTTTTTGGGCATATTCATTGCCGCTTAACACAGGCTGCGAGGAAGAAGTCTGTTATTGAGGTCGGCTTATTTTAGATATGTCGAATTCTTTTTCACATATGTTGAATTCTTTTTCTTTTCAACGTATGTAAAATAAATAATTTATTTAACAAATGTAGAAGTGATAAAACGGCTTGCCTGTGATATTACCATATTAGTTTTATCTATAAATATAAACGCAACAAAAGGCATCTCCTGGCTTCTATTCAAATAATTATTCCTCCCCTACAAATATGGGGTTCCCCCGCCCCCCCCCCCCATGGATAGATGATCCTGGCACCTCCACTGCTAACTATAACTCTTTATAAAGTTCAAAGGCTTTTGTTCAAAATGTCTTCAACCTGTGAGGAAAGTATAGTTCACACGCGTGACCTTATTTTACCTTGGCACTGTCACTGCCTCACTATAAAATGTAAACCATTGATAAATACTATAGAAGAATAGAAGGGTAATTATCCACCAATACGTCTAAATCATACGACTAATTTATCAACACTTTCAACGAAAAACTTATAATTTCACTGAACAGGGGCACTAACAAGGACAAGATATAAAGGGGCCTCCGAGCTGGAGTGGTCTAGATCGTAAGTTTCGGGTCGACACATCCCCACATCGCTGGATCAGGGTTCGAATAAAAGGGAGTGTATGTCTATATTATTTCTTGTGTCCAGTTTTCCTCCCACAATTACGTAGGTCAGTCTGTAACTGTACCATGTTGATCTAACATCGGATACATTAACAAAAAACAACAGCAACAAGACAAATAAGCGAATCTATCTCTGTTTGGGGTGTGAAAATACAATGGAATATATAAACCAATACAAAAATACAAATTTCTAATCTGTCTCGGTCACTGATAGTCACAATTTGTGGACTTATTCAGTCTGCACTCGGAAATTCTCGAATATAACGGGCACACCATCTCCGATGTAAAATGATGGTCCCCATTAGAATAAGCATTCGTGTTAAAAAAAGTCCGCGTTCTCTAGAAATTTCAACCTTTTCGTTTGTTTTAGGTTCAGTAAAAAAAAATGTACTACTAGAGTACATTTCGTGCATTTTAACGTTTAGAACAGCTAAATTTGCTTGGTTTCTTTCAAGTGTGGGTGACAGTGCGCATGCACCGGTAAACAGGCTTCCGGTAATCAAACTGTACGGTTTTGACGCATATTCAAACATCTGTCATGACTGAGTCTAGTGATGATACAACTGAAACAAGACTCGAGCGAAGTTTAGCCGATCGAATCAGATTGAACACAGCCTAATAACACCTACGTCAGCGTTCTTCCTGCGCTCGAATTGCACTTGCAGCACTTCTACTATACTACTAAGCTTGAATAGTGGACATTAACAGTGATTTCATTGTCTTCCAGAAATCCCAAGTCAACCAAAAGCTAATATCTCAAAATGAGCTTTATTTTCAATCAAACTAATCGGTTTTTTTCTGATGAGTTTCTTGAGGGGTTATATATCTGTATGCACTAATAATCAAAGACTGTGGGCTGTGGGTATTAAAAGCAGACTCTTTTGTACCAAGGCACATTCATGCAGGCATTCTTTTCGGTGGTCTTTCTTCAGCCCAAAGTAGTGAATGAAATGGTAAGAGATGGTGTCGAATTGTCCTAGAATAATATGCGTAGAACATTGAACCGAGAAATACGAAACCAAAAGAGATGAGAACAAGAACGCCAAAGAGTTCCGGTTCAGGGGAAGCAACCACCATGGCAAATTTAATCAGATCCATAAACATGTTGATTGAGGTCTGTACTCCAGCGAATATTCCCCTTTCTTTTTCATCCACCGTCTCCAAAATTTGCTGAGAAATCGTCAAATCAGAGATCCACAAACCTAAAAGAGTAAACAATGCACGTTGTCATATATTGATGGTATGGTATCGAGCTTGCAAAGCCAAGACCGCATATTCTGGACTCGCATCAAGCGGATATATGTTGACAGGACTAAAAGGTTATAAAAGTATAGGATTTTATTAGTTGACGTTTGTATAACATGGGATTACATTATACAGGGATATGAAGCTCGTCCTTATCCAGGCCAAATCCACATAAAATTACATATACGGAATGTGAATATATATAAAAACGAGCATTACCTTCTCCTCTATTGATATTTAATGTCAATTAGGTGTAAAAACAAGTATTATTGAATCCACTCACGACTTAAATAAACAAAAAATATTTAAATTTAGTATATGCTTGATTTTCGCAGATTTTGGAGTCTAAAAGTATAATCGAAATATTAATTTATCTGAATTGTGAATGAAAAGTTACGAGCATTAATATATCTGCTGGATTTACATAGTTGAAACGGGTGTGAATTAAAAACTTCGTTAGCCTCTTGAGACGCCAAAAGAATCCCGATCGGCCTCTGTTCCTTCAATTGGCCGCTATTTTATTTTTTATTTTTTATCCACGAATATAACATCTTTCTAGTCCAACATTATTCGATTTTTTTAAACAAGAAACCCTTTCTACAAATTATAATTTATTAATTCTACTTTTACATGTACTTAAATCTTTCTATTTCTGAAAGCAGCTGTGAAATGTGAAGTCAAGTTATTTTCGTTCAACGCCACTGCCTTCGTCGCTTGCAAACCGGTATAGCATCTCTCCAGTTCCCGCGCTCCGAGAGAGAGTTCGTGATTCGATCGGCACGCAATTCAAGGTTAATTCCTGCTGTTACATATCCCTGTGTATTGTTATCCCAGGTATAACGAGTTTGACAATGTCTGAACACGGCGAAAAATTTATCAAAGTTCAGAATTCACTGTTTAATGTTGATGGAACATGTAAAATTCGTTTCGTAAATAAATGCATGTTATATGCTTTTGCAGGCGTATATTGTGGCATAACATGGGCTGTTACGTAATACGGAGGTTTTGAGTTAGGACATCACGACAACAGAGTGACGTTCCTTTGCGAAATGATGTTGCCACTTTATGGTACGGGAGGGCAGGCTGTGTATGCTATAACATTGCAGCTTGTTGGTTTTCAGGAAATTGTAAGTT
>JAVFBW010146131.1:0-10003 GCA_034783835.1 Mopalia ciliata
ATTCGGCAGGGCATGCTGGTGTTTCACGGCCCACCCGCTCCCCCACGGGGATTTTTGCATTGGAAACTGCGTTTTGGGAAAAATAACGATAATAGCGGTACATTTTTAATATTATATTTGACCTTTTCCAACAGCCATTATCCTGGTAAGAGACAAAGAAGCATTTGGCAAGAGTTCTTATAATCTGCCTGGATGCGAATCGATTATTCACTTTCATCAGTATGCTACCTTGTTTCATAGTTCAACAGTTTACAAATCTGTCAGATATTGCGGTTAGTTTATATCACCTCACTTGGCAGCTAATGATAAATAAACCACAAATGCAAACAACCTACATTAGCTTTAAGCCACAGAGTAAATGTACACACTCTATGATGAAATGAGCAGGATGCATTTCTGGGGAAAACCGCATTTGCTTGAAATTTTGGTTTTAGGGCCGCTTCCTTGGTATGGATTTCGCCGCGGCATTTAAGTTCACACTGTAAATATACACAGTGAGATATTCAATCATATTTGTAGTTGTGTTGGCTTAAAGTATTTAAAATACCTTGTAAGTTTACTTGATCATTTAAACTTTTCAACCCGCCCTCCCTAGATATTTAGATATCATACTCACACATATATCTATTGTTCACAAAGCGCAACACTGGTCTGATTTTCTGTTTTAGGAAGCCTTAGCAATCCGTAAGTAAACCCCACAAAAGAGCTTTGCCTGCTTTCATCATTGTTTATGACCGCTTAAACTTACCCATTTTATACTGTATTTGTTTGGACAACGATAATCGAGTTTTATATCAGTCCTTCTGCTTTAAAACTAACGAACCTCTAATATGACGTCTAAGATAGATATACTCAAGTTAACCTCTTTGGAGTTCGGTGTACGATTGGCTTTTCTCATACCTTCTCGCGTTACTTGCCATGCACAAGCAGTCAGTCAACGTGTTATCTTTAACGTCCCGTGAAGTTCTGCGTAGAAGAAACGATAATAAAGCCAATAGTGCACCTTAATGCCTCTTTGGTGGGTGTACAATTTCAAAGACAAATCTGTTTTGGTTTATTGCAGTGTGTTGAGTCGTCCTCAATCTACTCTTAAGATAAACCGTTGCAATAAACGAATGGTTTTGAATCAACCCTTGATTAACACACTGATTGATTAGGAATTTGAATTCAAAGTTAATATATCACTCACAGGAAGGCGTGTTTTCAAATGGGAGACGAAAACCACCCTTCAAACCACAGACAACACACAATGATAAGACAGGACAATAAAAATACATCACAAACAGATTGTTTGCCGTTCCCCATTACCTATATTTGCAAGTTGTTTTTCGCTCCATTGAGATCTAACGTGATCCCCTCTCGTAAATGTATACTGTTCAGTTAGGTCAACCCTAGTGGGGTTCGCACAAAGCTACAGTTTCAGTTTTCTGATAATAAACATACACCTAGCTATGCTACCCGAAGCTTCCTAAAAATAGCAGAAGGATACTATGATTCGGCATTTTATCTTCCAATTTATAAAAACTGCATGGTTACCCTGACATAACCATCTCGTTTTCCTCCTTAGACCCATAAAATGACCACTCCACGTCAATTCTCATGTCAAAATCAATCCATTGATTGATTATTGTTTTACGCCACATTCAGAGGTTTTACAGCTACGCTGTGGCGAGAACATTTGTTCAAAATACTGTGAGTTTATTTTTTTATTGTTAATGTTTTTTTTAATTATTTGATTTTTTTAAAATATTTAGCTTTGTTGTTTGTTTTCCAATTAATAACACAAAGAGCAACAGAACTGCTTTATTTAAATCAGATCTCGGCTGTACCACACTCTTAAAATTTCTTCCAGCGGTAATTAGGTCATACTGATTCAACTTTTTTTGTTACTCAGATGTAGCCGCCCAATTTTAAAGTTTTGGTACAGCTGCACCTCGTATATCTATAAACTGTATAGTTTATAAGATACGTATTCGCATGTAAAATTACCCGGGGCTATAGTACACACCATTCAGCTCAGCCGGCCCTGTCCGCGAGACCGAGTTAGAATCATGGTGGAGGCAAGCAACAGCTGTTCTTTCACTACAACAAAAAATATCAACGTAAACAATCAAACAAGTTATTTTCAGTCTCTCCATTAAGTGATGGAAATTCGTGGTCGTTATAACGTAAACCTCTTTAGCTCCGTCTGTTATACTTACATGCCAGCAAACAAACCAATTTGTATTTCCTATCATTGAAAATTGATATAATTTGGCATAGCAAGTACAGTATGTATGGCTCGTTGACAATACTGACATGAGGATAGAAAGGAGCCGTCTTCTTATGTCCTCAGTGACAAATATTTTCTCAAAGCAGTCACATTAAATGATATTGGTTAATGTGGAAAGTCGTCAACCAACGGCAAAATTGTATCTGATAACCAGATTTATTCGCCTGGCAATTGAGGTAATGAATTGTCTGAGATTTACAGTTCCTTCGAGACGGCTATTAGTTATTTCTTGTCATAAATCTTTTCCTCCTTTTAATGTTGAGCCTTTTTGTCCCATGAGTCCTAATTAATGTTCAATGACGTTCCAGATATGGCCATACAAGTCGCATCAAAATCTTTAGTACATTTCCGTAAATCAGCTAACTTTGTCAAAGAATTTATTTAATTCTCATTATTTCATAGATCGTTAGGCTGTGAATTTATTTTACAGCTCACTTTAGCCTAACTTATTATTCCCTAAATTTACCCTTTGGATTGTAATACCACATTGAAGAGTATATCGCTTACAACGACACCTTATTATTCAACAGTTTATACAATGTGGTTTGCTTTAATTATTTTATTATGAAAATATCCCACAGACATACATCCTAGGATTGAAGTGAGAACTTTATTACACAATATCTCCAAGCCATTTCTAGGCTGATTTTGGCAAACATATAAATATTATTTTAGTGTTAAAATTTTATGCTGTAATCCTGATTTCAGCAAAGACGTGAAATAAATATGCATTTTATATTTCACATATGTGAAAAACAATTCAACATAAGTGAAAAAGATTTTGACATAAAAAAGCGTTTTGCCGTTATATAAAAAAAACGATTTGAACTCTTTTTTAGATATGTGAAATAAAAGCATCCGTGACATTATTCACAGATTTCTCCCCTCACAGCCTCTATTTGGCAAAAACACATTTGTCCCAAAAGTTCCATCTGATCAGAACCACATCCACCCTCTGCGTTTTGCGGAGCATTTACTATTTTCTGGTGAAGAGTAAACCTTTTTTTTATTGGACTATAATTTTGACCGATTCCGTGGGGACTATTACTACGTCTGATTCATCAGAAAAATAAACGGACGTAGACTACAATAAAATACTTAGAAAGAATAACCCTGTCGTATGATATCATTTTCAAACTTTATTATACCGGTTGTAGTCTCTATTCGACTTTTCGCCGTCATTGGCCTCAAATTTTGTTGTTGTTGCTATAATCCCGCTACAGGGGCCTTATTTTCTGATCTACTGTCTCCACCTTGGAGTCGGCCCGGGTGTGGCTAAACTTGCACAGCATGTGCTCTCGCTTAACCTGCCAGTACGCCTATCATCATTGCAGTCATCTTGAAAGGCTACACAAAGTTGATTGGTGCGTTACGCTATGTTAATGGTATTTCACTTATATGACTGTGGTTAATATATTCCAACAATAATTTACATTGCTACGACCAAGATGTAAATATTTTATTATGTTGAAAAGTTGATTCCATCCTAAGCTAAGTAAAGACAGCATTGCTGACAAGCAAATAAGAGCACAAATGAAGGTTGGATATTACCTTGCTGTTTGGGGAGAAACCTTTTCTCAGTATTTTTGATAAGTGGAACTGGGCATGATAGAAACCAAACAGAAAAATGACGATCAGCCAATTTATTTATTTGCAATATTTATTGTAAAATAACAACAACAAAAGCAGTGATATACAGTATAGTATTCAATAGCAGAAATACTTTAAACGATACAATTGAAGATAATAGACAATGGAAATATAAGGCATACATAAAGTAACTTATATATAACATACGATGGATCAGCGTATAAACCTGCCTTATATTTGAGCTCGGTCTGTAATTACAATCTGCAACTTCTTCAAAGTCTACAGCAATAAATCCTCAGATACACAGTTCCAAGACATAGAACACGGACTTGTTCCGATTATAACCACATCAGATAATAGCCATATCCAGATCCTATATTAATCTCCTTACAGAGATGGCCGAATGAATCGTAGTTGTAACATATATCCACATTCATCAGTTTACTTATTTCTATATCCATTGGCATGGTTGGCTGATCACTCTTTAGACCTAGTAGTGACTGATTGCTAATCATACAAGCGATCTCACTAATAGAGGGGTATGCAGAAGTTTCCAAATATAATTTTACAATAACATCTCATAGAGCACTTTGGATAACCTAATTTTGTTATGTAAATATTTAAAAACTATACGCTCAGGGTCAGAGAAACTACTAGAATAATAAAAGTAATAGTAATGAAAGTAAACATTGACTGACCGGTGATAACTGGGTCAAAACTGTTAAAATGTACACGCTACCATGTTTACATTTAAATAACTGAATCTGTTTTTACTTAATGACATAAATCCTTCAAAAGACAGCTTGAAATAATTGTATATAACAACATTCTTTGATTTTAAGAGAAATTATTTTTCAAGTTTGTAAAATAGTTAGTTTTTGTGTTTTATTTTACTGATGCAAAAATAATTTCACTTATTTTGGAAATAATTCTACATAAGAAAAATGCATTCTTGTTCCACATATCACTAAACTTTTTTTAATATCAGTAAAACAAAAGCAATAGCAAAACTAATTCGACATATTTAGAATAAAGGTAGAAGTGATAAAACGGCTTGGTATAGCTGTCAACCGACGGCCGGGAATGTTATAAAAATGTTGTGCCGGAAATAAGTTACCTCCTGTGTTTTCACTTTTCAAATCGTGGAATAGAGTCTGCCATTAAAGAAAGAGTAAACGATCTCCATTGTGTGGTCAATCGTGGTTTGTGCGGGATGGTTGACACTTTTAACAGTAACTTGCCGTCCACAATACTGGTTTACACTGGTAATCTTTTTAACATCAAAACTTCGGTTCATCCAATAGGTAAAGGAACACGATGGAAAATCGACCAAGAGAGTTATAATATGCTAGCTGATATTCGAAACTACTCAGCTAATGTAAGTCAGCTACAAGAGTGTAACGCCGGACACAAGGCAGAGCAATAGTATTCTCGCGTGAGTTTCTATAGTGGACGAGACTAAGACAACTTTCGTAGGCTATGCCAGGTCATTGCGTCTTAATTGTCGCCAATATTTGGGTCTACCTATACCACATACCAGCAAATAAAAGAAAAGCAAAACACTATCTTAGAGTCAATGTCTCGACATAGGAAGTAGAATTGATTTTATTTTAGAATGAATCCAGAGAGCAGAACCATGTGCCAAGGCTCCGGGACTGTGAGACAAACTAATAGACTCAGACCTGGTTATTTTTCAATCAATTGATATAAGCTTACATACGTCGTTCGAACAAACACAAATTCAGAACCTTTGATTGGGAGGCTGAAATAAAGAAATTCCTAGATACAAATTTAACACAAGTTAAAATCTTCAGAGATGTTCAGTTAAAAGAAAACAGGAGAGGTGTCTATGGCAGAGATGTAGAGGAACAGGAAGGCTTATAGCAATTGTATAGCAACAATTGAGAATCGTTTCCGTCCATTGGATGATGGCAATATAGCTGAAGATCATATAAACAACCTTTATTTCGTTGTTGTTGATGTCTGTAACCTCCCTGACAGCGATTCGGACGATATGGAAACTTACGGGAAATCTGAAATCCAAAATAGTAAGAGGATTTTTTAAGAAATTCTCATTATGAAAAGGTTATGATGTAGAGATTATCGAGAATGAAAGTCATACATTGTGAATATGTGTTTCCTAAAACACAAATAGGAAGGTGGACTGCTAGAAATTTCTAGCAAAAGTAGACAGAGGAAAGAGTATAATTCTCAAAATTTTCAAAAGAGTTTAGGGCTGGTAAAAATAATGCTTGGTATGCTGTTCTCTACAGCAATGTCGAAAGGGCTTTAGTCTTTTGAATAATGTGAAAAATGACTGGAGATCAAAACTTAATGATGGTTTAATTATGTGATTAAAAGTTTATTTTTCGGTTTCAAATACGAAAAATAATTTTTTAACTAACCATATCGTACAGATTTCTGTTCAAGTGTTCCCAGACTAAAAGCCGGTGGCTAGACAGGGCTAAAAGCTAAAGAGGCGCAGGAAGCCGATATGGTTGTGATAATTTTGTATTGTCTTGTGATTGTCATGTGACGTTTATTTGTTGCCAGTGTGGTGATTTTCCTTTACCCAAATTGATGGCACGCCGTTATGTGAGTGAAATAACCGTAAGTGGGCGTTGAGCCCCAAGTAAAGAAACCATCCCAGATTCAAATGTGTTTAACATAAGTTTAAGAGATAGAGAAGTACATAGTATACAAAATTGTGAATGGTTGCAAATATTAAGTGCCACTTAATACTCACATGAATCACCACTAGAGTCACCTTTCAAGCGTTAAGCCTTGATATTGGTAAATAAATATGATTCATTGCATGGAAACTTCCTGACATCAATTAAGTGGCTATAGCAACTGATAGGGAATTATTTTTAACAGTCGAACCTCTGGCATACTATTGCAACTTCGCTTTACCGTTTATGTTTGTTTGTTTGTTTGATTGGTGTTTAACGTCGTACTCAATGGTATTTCACTTATATGATGACGGACACAAATATAGAACATCACAAACAAATCTTCTTCCCATTACCCTTTAGCCCTGTGAACACCAGGGCAACAGAAAACAACCTCTTTTCTAGCATCTTACGATCGACCGAGGAAGCCGAGAGAGTATTCTGCAGGGCTATGACCCACCCGCTCCCTCACAGGGCGTACCGTTTATGGGATCGAGTCTGTCTGTCGACCATCAGGTACATGTATATATGCGGGAGCCATACGACATGGCTCCGGCAATCGCGTTGATGGGTTTTTACGAGGTTTTACGTCCCGGTTCTCCAGCTTTCAGCCATGGTATGTGCCCTGGTTGCCGAGGCATATAAACATTGTGCGCTATTTCTAATAATCAGTCTGGCAGCTTTAACATATTAATCAACTCGACACCCTGTCTTATAGTTCAGCAATTTACACATATGTTAGATATTCCGGTACTTGGCAGCAAATACTACATAATCCACACCCTACACCAAGTTGACGTCACGGAGTAAATGTACCCACCCTATGATGATAGGTGGCGGTTTTGTGTGATGGAATAGAGACACATTTAAGATCATAATGTAAATAAATGATCCCCCGAATAAGCCCATCTACTGAATAATTTTCTAACATCTTACATTTCTCTTAGATCCCAACAAATGTTATTAAACTATGTAGTCAAAGTTGTTTACAATAAACACTAGAACATTCACCAATAATACAATAAGCAGAGTATTATTACAAAAAACCCTAAAAAATTAAAAACAGTATATACTAGTATTTTGGACAGCTGTTATAGTTCAAGAGTGGACAAAAATTGATCAAGTGGATATTATTTTTTAAAAGTAGTTAAATGCTTTCATATAATAGTGTCGATTTTAACATTTATATCTTGCACGTTTTTTAAGTTATGAGAAATTAATGCAATCATTTGAATTATCGTATCGTCTTATTTCCCAAAGCAAGTACCATTGTTATGCCTCGATGAGATTAACGACAGGACCATAAAACGAATTACCTTTTAAATTTTTTATGGCGATTATTTTCTCTTAGCAGTCAAACTAAATGATATTCGTTAATAGGCAAAGAGTTTTATAACCAGATTTATTCACCTGACATTTGAGATAATGAAATGTGCTGAGATTTACAGTTCCCTAGAGACGCGTCTAATAGATATTCATTGTCATAAATCACGTGCTTCATTTTGATTTTGGGCTTGCGTTCGCCCGAATTAACGTTCAAGTACAAAGTGTTTCGAGGTATGGTCATAGAACGCATACAAATCTTAAGTGCATTATCGTAAATCCGTCCACGAATTAATCAAAGTCACATTATTTTCTACATTACAAGGCTGTGCATTTATTTTACAGCTCACTCCAGCTTTTAGTATTATTCCCTGAATTTATCGAATTTAGAAGAGTGACGTGAATTGCATGAATTGTAATAACAAATCCTTTCCTTAATGCGTAACTTTTTTAATTATACAGCACATTCAAGTATTTATTGCTTGATTGGTGTTTAACGCCACATGCAGTGGTATTTCAGCTACGCTGTGGCGTGAACATAATAAAATTATTGACCTAAGGTTGTATATTTAAAAACAAATTTCTATCAGGCTGCACCCTTGGCAGCAAACATAAAAAGAGAAACATCTACGTCAAATAATGAATGCACACACTTTATGACGATAGGCGGCGGTTTTATGTGTTGGGAGATTTGCATTCAGTTTATACTGTATATATAACGATCTCTTTAAATATAAGCTCATCTTCATGTACTTTATAATTGAAAGTTTTACATTTTTCTAAGACAACAACGGTCAATTTTATATTACAGATGCCAAAATGTCATAAATATCTTCGGCGTAAAAATCCACCACTGGGAAATTAGCAGAACATTATTTAAATGCACATAACGGTATATGTGTCAAGGCATCTTTCTCTATTTACGGCAAGCTTGTTTTGTTCGATTGGGGTTTAACGTTGTACTTTTTTCAGGGCATTTCACTTATATGGCGACGGATTGTCCACTTCACACTGCTCCTTGATTAATTTTGGTGGGAAATCATCATTAAAAGCCACCTCGCGAATTCCGAACTCACTCTCATACCGGACAGTCAACATGCGGACTCGATCCCGTGAACAGTAGTACATCAATGTAAGATTGGAAAGCACACACGCTAAACACTAAGCAACGGCGGCTGCGAGCTCCACACGTTTTGGCATCAAATGATAAATACTCCAAACATTGGGACAACCTACATCAACTTCAAGACAAGAATAAATGTACACAATGTAAGATGAAAGGCTGTATTCGTGGAAAGTACCGCTTTGAAATCTATACTGTAAATATAATATCCTTTGCTAGAAGTCGTTTAACCTAAAACTTACAGAAATGTTATCTAATATAGATACACTCAATCTAATTTCTTCTGTGGTCTTCAAAACAGTTTTTCAAATACAGGTCTGTTTGGATAGTCCCAATATAGTGTGTCAGAGTAGTCTCCAATCGACTCTCGTGTTAGACACTGCTAAAAGAAATGGGCCTGAATCAACATTTGATTAACGCGACAACACATTGAACTTTTATTTCAATATGAAAATAATAATGCGCGCAATAATGTGGTTCCATAGGCAGTACAACGAATTCGATTGCAGTTAGCCAAAAATATGAAAAAAAAATTACAAAGATTATATTCAACATGCATGTTGAATGAAAGTTTTTGTTCATAGTTTTGAAGTAATTTTGAAATATGTCGAATGGTTTATAGGTAAGCCGAACTCGTTTACTCTTATGTGAAAGAAGTGATATATTTCTAATATAAAAATCATTCTGAAGAGAGCTATTACATTTTTATACTGCGACTCGGTCGGATAGACCCAAATTCACATAACGGTAAAGACAAGCAAAGGTTTAACTATAAACAATATGTATTTGGCCAGCAACACATTTTCAGAAATCACAAACAGTTGAACAAACTTTGGGTATTTCATAGATTAAATACCCACTTATTAAGTGATGACCCTGGGTCGGTTGCTCGAAGCACTGTTAAATTTAATCCTCTAATAGATGAACGCCATGTTGTAGGTCTATCTCTTATCCCGTATTAGCGATTTAATCTGGTGTTAGCCACAAATACTCTTACCAGCCCCTGGGGGGGGGGGGGGGGGG
>JAVFBW010146142.1:0-12264 GCA_034783835.1 Mopalia ciliata
AAATGAATCACTTTCTTCCCAGTCTTAAATATACTCGTAGAAAAGGTCACATCCCATCATTTCTCTGGCTGAATATAAATACATTATCAGACGTGTCCAATATAACTGAGTTGTTATCTTGTTGCAATGCCCTAGGTGATCGGAATTGCCGGTTAGCATCGCTTCCCTGTCTTCCTCTAACTAAAGGTTGTTGTAGGAAAACCCTGTAATTCTGTATTTCCCGGGTACAGTTTATATCATATCAATCGGATAGGTTTAACGGTGGTTAACATTCAATAAACGACTGGTTAAACGCGAGCTGTCAGCGATGAACACCACCATATTGTTGTAGAGGACAAGTCTCAGTGCTTAACTTCGCATTCGCTATAACTATTCTACATGACTTTAAAAACATCTTTGAGTTGATGTTTTACATATCCTGAAAACGCCATATTAAATACAACTAATGTAATGCACATATCCAAGGTATTCATTGATCTTAAACTTTATTTGACTCACTGTTATTATTATGTGTGCAAATATCTCAAATATGGCAATATTCTAGGCTCAGTGAACAATGGTTTAAATATGAGATTATATATTAAAAGAGATGCCGGTGTCTATCCGATACCATTAGTAGCTTTCTCGACGTGTACGCATCGTCACTGTCATTGGAATCCTGACTAATTTGTAGGTAGAAACAAGCTCGCCGATCGGTAGACTCCGCTTTCGTTATCCGAATTGTAATCCCTGTAGAAATGCTTAGTCCAGCCTCTAGAAGACATTCTATACCGATTTGTTTGTATAAAGGCCGCCCACACTGTGAACGGGGATGTACCAATAGCTATCTAGTTCTGTCAATCAAAGGATGTAGAGAAGTCCATGGTTGGCTAGTAACAATCGTTACAGTTAAGATAAGTTTTTATGAGATATATTGCGGCGGCTACTGCAGAGTGTTTTGCATTCTGATGAACCAATCGGAGAACTGTATCGTTTGTACGTTATTGAGTAAACACAGATCAAGTCGTTAAACTCGCCTTCGCATAGTTGCTGATCAACAGTTGTGTGGAAACTTCGATGCCTCCTCTGCATATCACTACGTATTGTATCCAAGTACAACACAGACTACAAAGATCTCAGTTCGTGTTATCATTACTAGTCAGGTGTCTACCACTACAAATATCACAACGGCGTTGGTCTTTGTTTTTCTGTCTGCTTGACGTGTTCTTCTATTCGCCGCTCTAAAGGCGTAGGGAATTGAAGTGTCAATGTCGGTACGTGTGTTCTTTACCGAATGTTTTCATGTGTTGGGCAGACATTTGGTTTACCCTTCGGCTTTATCCCGGAAAAGACCCGGCCAGATTCCCCCTTGTGTGATTATGTAAATGCCAGGGGTCAGTACAGACATGCCCAAGGATCATCAAACCTTTTCATTGATACTTTATAGGTGTTAACACAGTTCAGTCGTGACGGTTTGTCTCACGCGTTTACGTAAGTTATGTTTTTTATGATCGATTGTCTTACTTATCTATCAATCTTCATTTAACAAACACATGAGCTTTCTTATCATGACTTTTGAATACTAGTATTTTCATTATTGCATGGGATAAAAGACACAAAACATATTCATTGAATACTTTGTTATACTGGGTGCCGAAATACAAAATGATTCTCCGTTATGATAAGGTTAACACAGTTATTGTCGCATCTGTCATTACAATAATAAATATACCCTTGGAGACATTTACAGCTTACTGCATCTTTCAAAATGGTATATTTTATTTCATAGCCTTATAATGAGTCACAGAGATGGCCCATAAATACAACGTCTTTGTTTACCAGACTACATAGGGATGGGTATAAACAAAATATGCTGATAGCCACGTCGGTGGTTAGATCTGTAGATCTGTCTCTGTTGGGAATTGTGTTTTCGATTAAAATCCGTGAAATTTGTCAAAAAACAAAAAGGCAGTAATTTCAGATTCTGGTTTCGTCGTGTTAAACTGGTGTTAGATTTGATCTTCTTCCTGCTAATGAATTAATAATCTAAAAATATTTATAACGATTATCATTTTTGTACATAAGTAACCCTCCTTATGATTCACAACCCAGACTTGCCCAATAGCGCCTTCTGGTACGTTTGCTATATACAATAAAGGGGACTTTACTATTGAGCGGATTGATAATTTGATTGAGTCTATCAGAGAACGATTAAGTCTATTGCGATTTCAAATTATACTGGTAAAACTCTGTTTTATACAACCAAAGGTATGCAACGTGTTCAAGTAATCAAATTATTCACTGAATCCACATGCCAATAAATTTAAATTAGTAAGTAAATTCAGGTAATCAAATGGGAGCTGATAACAAGTATCTATTCAAGCCGTGCAATGCGTAATCTAAGATCTCTCACATTAGTCCGATGTTCTATCTCAAGAAGCTCGATTTTTTTTATATAATTATGGATGCTCTCCTTTGTTATTCTGTCCCTAAAGAAGATCGCCAAGTATTTTCAAAGTAGTTACATGTGATATTTTTGCCAAAGTCTGTACTGTTTTCCTTCCTGTGTTTTGGTTAGTATTTTGACTGTCCCACATGTTCGCACTAAGAGTCCGCCGCCTCGGAATCTTACTCTGTTTTATTTGAGTTCCGTGTTTCTCATACCAAAAGCCACAATCGGTCATATACGTAACCTGAGGGTAACTTCCTTACATGTCAGTAATGGAATTTGTATGATGTGTCGAACAGTTTGTGCGTAATAAAAATACTTTTAAACTATTTTTATTCACAAAAATCCAGGATTTGAATCGGAATGTGTTATATAGGCGATACGGTGATCGTTTTCCCAATTAATCCTAATTAATTTCTAGCGTTTTTCAGCTCTCATGAAAACACCATACTTCACAATTTCTCTAAAATAATTAAAATTCAGTAATATTCCGCTGACACAACCACGTGTTTATTCACTTTCCAATAGCACCAACGTTGATTATATGTCCCCGAGTCACCGAAATTGTATCTTTTTATTGCCCATGGTATTCAATAAATCAAACTTGTAGCCAACGAGTAATCATGAGTTATTAAATTTTTCCATTTCAAGAGAAAGTGATGTTGGAAATACTTTGATAGGCCGATGTATGCCAGGCACCACTAGATCAATTATTCTTTAACACATGTAGTTATTCGTTGATTGATTGGGATAATGACAATTATAGCACAAGTTAATATGTCCCGAGGTAAGGTACTTTCATGCAAAATGTCATGCTCTTACAAGTAACTTTCATGCTAATGTCATACTCCTGCAAGTAACTTTCATGCTAATGTCATACTCCTGCAAGTAACTTTCATGCTAATGTCATACTCCTGCAAGTAACTTTTATACTGAATGTCATACTCCTGCAAGTAACTTTCATGCTAAATGTCATACTCCTGCAAGTAACTTTCATGCTAAATGTCATACTCCTGCAAATAACTTTCATAGTGAATGTCCTACTCCTACAAGTAAACTTCATACTAAACGACATACAAGTAAACTTGTTATTCAAAGTATCAAAATTAAAAAGAAAAATACGTAGACACTATTTAAAAACATTGCACAAGAAATACTACTTATATACAGCAAGGGTTAATTTTTACACAATCTATTAAAATATTAATAATTATTAATAAATCCCTACACAAGTCCTGGCTATAAAATTACCGTATGGATTGCAATGTGTTTTGGTGCACCTGCTACATTGACTCTACTGTCGATGTTTCTCTTCCTGAACGCCATTGGAGAGTTTGGTATGCCGCGATTAATACACGTTTACCGGTAAATAAGTAATCAGGATAGTACGGAAGATAGCAGATTTGGGTTACTCTAAAAGTGTTTGTTTGTTTGGAGCTTAACGTCGTACTCCAGTGTATTTAACTTATTTGACGACGGATTGTCAACGTCACATTGCATCTAATCTAATTACGGTAGACAATCGAGTGGAAACCTAATAAAATGCACCCTGCGATTGCCGGAGTGACTCACTCATATACCTGATGGTCAACAGGTGGTCTCGACCCTGTGAACTGTACATCGAAGTAGCATTGGTAGGCGAACAAGCTAACCATTTAGATACGGAAGCGTGCCTTGTATGAGTCTCTGTATAAAAGCCCTACCTTTTAGGTTGATGTCCGAACGTGCGTATCGTGGTTGCTAACTAAATAACTAAACGTTTGAAGCTTGCATCTTCATTTCTCTCTACCTGCAGATGTACAGCGTAGAACTGTTGTGTAAACAGAAATTATCATTTATATTGGTTAAAATAGCAGTTTGACATTTCTATTCAAGACTATATTGCATTGTCCGTACACATTTCGTCGTACATATTGCTTTCCTTCCCATGTACAGGTGTGCACCCGTACGTAGCAGAATTACGTAATTATGTGGATGTCCGGGTAATACAGCATATGTCTTCGTGCTGTCGGTATTTAACAAATTGTGCATAGTGCGTTCTTCTCGTTCGTTGTGTTTCGAACCCTTCCTAGAATAAATACTGGTGGCGATGTTGGTACGGGTGGGCGAGGAAACAGCGGAGGGGGAAGGATCAATCAATCTCTGATTCCTTTGCAGTCCCCTCTTGTGTATTGTAGAATAGCGTTTTCAGAGTATAGTTGTTATAGCAGTATTCTTTCCGACTTACAGCCCGGAACTTGTTATCGTTATCAGCCAGGTAATGCCACAAGGTCTTGAGTCTTTCCTCATTGACCCGGTTTTGCATACCTTTCTCGATGCAAGGCTATAGTGTAGAAGGGACTGTCTCTCAACATCGATTAACAGTGCTCTATTGTTCTCTTATGCTATAACAATATTAGACATTTAATTCACAGCACGGTTTAACGAGGGAAAATACCACTGATTATGTGTTTGTGTTTCAGAGATAATGCAACGACAAGGAATGAAAGATAACTTAACTATTATTATAATATGTGTATAAAATAAATCGTTTATGATAGCCTTCCTTGCAACCTGCAATAATTTACCTTGGAAGCCCTCTTTTTATGGACAGTAACTTTTTGTTAGTGACTGTAGATGCAGAATAACAACATTATTTTAACTTCGTTGTACTCAAGTATCTACCTTTGTTGTTTTGGTATTTATTATGACCATAGAGACCGCCTTGTTTTAGTTTATGCCACTGACAGGACAATGAGTTTATTATAGGGCACTGAAACCACAATGACTTTTAGCTATATGCAAATTACATGCTAGCTAATGGGTTCATGGTCTATCCAATAGTCTTACGTATTCTTGTTGTTAAACAATAAGACATTCCAGCAAAAGTTACCATATGTTTTATACGTATTTAAGTCCTGTCCAGAAGGAAGATAATTGTCTGATTGTTCTCAAACAGTCATCAGTGGTTGATGTCCCGTCAGTAAAATCACCGTTTTACATGTGTGTTCACGTATGTGGGTTGGTTAGAGATTGATGTATGACAAACTATAGATTGTTACATTGTTACACAATAACACACCCAATGTAGCTTGCAATTGACAATAAAAACGTTTCCAAATACGCTCATACAATCATGATTTTGAGTGTTTGGTTGTAAAAGTCTGTGAATACATTTGTTTCATTTAGAATATAAACTGAAATTGTAGGCTGCAGAATAGTGTACCAAGTGTCCGGTAGACTACTTTCAAACACTTGCTTATGTTGACTTGTCATTGTATTCAAAGGAAGTGCGTGTATTTTCGTGAATTAATGACGTCTGTGTATTTGTTGGGTGTGGTCGCGCCACAGGCTCCATCAAAGACTAACCGCACAGCACAACCAACTGAAGGCAAACAGCAATATAATACGAGAAAATCATTATATGTTATTCCTCGTCTGTTGTTTGTGTGTGCAGTGTTTGTTCTCTTACCATCTGGATTACACTTTGCAAAATACTTGTTTGTCCCCAGTGGCTAAATAAAATGGCTATCAAAAAACCTATGCAAACTCATACAGAGACGTATGTAACCGCATGGACTAGCACTGATATTGTTAAATTTTACATTTAAGTTTATATTATACTTCACTGGTTTACTGTGTCTTCCAGTAATATACAGCGTGGTTGTAACTAACGTGTTCCTTGTATACTCCGAATACGAATAGAGACTTACATATATCACATTTTTGGACTGTTTACATATTGATCTAAGGTCCTAAGTTCTTAACAAACACAGCCTCGATTGGATGTAGGAGGCAACCATATAGTTTAGAGGACCTGTATGTTTGCCTGACAAAAATAGTGAAATTAAAACGTATCAGCGCCAGTATCCACATATACAGACGAGACGTGTAATCAAAGGAAAGACACTGGTGTCGAATATTGGAAACGGTGCTTGATTTCCATGGCTTTGATTTCCGCACACAAACATTTCTCCTGGACCTGGTGATGAAAGTTTCACATTGATTGGCTAGCTTTGGGCTAATTTCGTCCAAGTACATTTTACTGTGACCAAATCTCATTGAATCTGTCACTGAACCCCTGGAGGAAAGTTTTTCCTCTGCCAAATACACTTCCCAATTTCCTAAGGGCTCCAAATACATAAAGTCTTGCTGTGTGTAAAAGATGAAAACCGCTCAAGACTAGTGCCTAGGACATAGATAAGAAATGAACCCACAACTTACCTAGCTCTTCTTATATTGTTGGTTTCATTGATTTTGGTTTAACAACATACCCAACAAAAAGGCAATCCAGAATGTTCCTGCCATTTCTTACAGAGCCAAACGATAAAAACATGTACTACATTGCTCTCATTTTTTAAAGACACCGACGCTAGAAAAAAGCTTAATATGGCCAAGAACTTCAATGGCTTAATATTTGTATTAGAGCTTGATTTACTTTCTTTGCTATCTTTTCGACTGTCGCATTCAAAAGTGATCAAGTGGACTAAGATTGTTTTTTATTTATTTGTTTATTGATTACACTCGGATATTCTTATCTACTTTGGCAATGGATGTAATCAATTTTCTTTTTAAGGTCAGTATTTTTATTGAAGAATCGCTTCGCTATATTTATTAGCAGATGTTTCGTCTTTCCCTGTTAACTTTTTTCACATTATAGGCCAAAGTTTCTAATAGGAGATCAAAAGAGATTCATGTACTTTTGACACGGCTTCATGGTCATTCAATTTTAAGTGGTACAAATGTTAAATAGTGCCTCCCAACTTGATTCATCGAGAGTGGTCTAGGAACATCTCTCCTAACTTTAAAGTGAACTATATGTTCTTGGAGGAGTTGCTGTATAGTATTTAGTTCACCACAGCCAGTTTGCCACAGATTTGGTTCACGGTTCTTTTATTCACTAAGGCCAGAAAAGTAATCATCTTATAGCGCGAATTACCTGCCTTTACAACCAGCTGGTGACAGAAAGGATGGATGCTAATCTTAATAGCAATGGGGAGGTATCTTTGTTGTATACAATAATTATACGAAGTTTTTGCAAATAAAATTAAAACTTATTTCAGAGATTTGGCTATGTTTATTTATTAAAGAATAAGATGTAGGACAAACACACTTTATTGGCTCGCAAATATTGACTACAGTTTTGGTTCATTCGTTTGTGGATGTTAAGTAATGACCAGAGAGAATATGTTTATCGCGCTTGGCTCTTGCTTGGTGGAACAAAATGTACTGTTGCTTGGAATGGCTAGGAACGTGCCTAATTCATAGTCGAACAGATATGGACAACTCCATTTGTTCCTTGTATAGCCTATGTAGTTTATTTGTCAATGGTGTTTTGATTTTCAAACAACCTTTTTCTTATGTCAAAAAGCACACACAGTGATGATTTATACATTAGATTTGAATCGCATTTATATTACGTTTTAAATCTAATCCCTAAATGAGCTAATTAACTGTGATATTAAATTTTGTCCAAAAGCTGCAAAAACAAACGATTGGTTCAATGTGTACATTATATTGATTTACTGTAAGAACTATAAAGCGATCAGGATATCGCATTAACTGCCACTGGCCTTGCTATATATTACGTCAAACTGTAACATTATAAAGTTAAAGAAAATGTCAGACTAATGAAGCTGTCTTAGTTCGTTGTTGAATGTGATCTATCTGTGTATTCATTGAAGTTTCAATGCAACTCTAGTTTCAGATAATAAATTGATTGACGGTCTAGTGAAATTTAGCTGTATACTACTAGACCTCTGGATGTATTGTTTATTTGCTGCAGAAAATTTGAAATTTATGCATTGTCCGGACCGGCCTTATGTTCTGAGGAATTCATGAATAATCAGATGGGGCAGACGGAAAATATCGGTTTTTTGACTCCATTGTTCTGATGTCTTGGGTTTTTCTCTTTTTTCAAAATCCACCTCGTCTTTATAGCTATAGTATTAAAAGTCCACTAATGATAAATTATGCTCGGGTCAATGTCCCTTATTCGATCACTCTGGATTATATCAGAAACAAATCAATCGATGGCCCCTCAAAAAAGTTATTACGTAAACCCCATTCTACCAAATGTTTTTTTTACACTGGTAATAGCGAATGCATCACAAAAGTAGAACAAATGTATCCAAATGAGAACATGGCTATTTTAGAACAACAAAACTAGCCTATGTTTGGCGCCTATAAAACTGGCTTATTTCCGCTTGAAAGAAATAGTTGTTTCTCTTGCCATGTTCACGATAAAGCATCGCCTTATCGTTGATTATTAAGTGATAGACTGGTTATCGCTTCACGCCACATTCTGGGGTATTTCAGCTTTGCTGTTACTTGAAAAATATTAAAACTTGTCAAGTTGTTTTCTATTTATATTTCAGGTTATTTGCAATCAATTTAACTTTGTACATTAAAATGAAAAATAAACTCGTGTGAAAAGGGTATTTTTCATGTACATATGTCAATTAAATTAATTGTGATCTGAAACTGTAGATTCAGTTTTAAAAGTAATTCCACTACTTATGTTTTTACAATGCGTGGACTAGCTCGAAAAGTGTTTGATTTTATATTTAACTGAATTGATACTTTACTGGAAAATTGTGTCTTCTTGTGATTAAATAAACTGACCTGTTTCTTGTATAGTATATTATTCCCAATACGAGAGGCGACTTACCGATCTCACATTTTAGACTAAGTTTTTAACAAATACGGCCTTGTTTCCATGTTAGAAGATACCAGATATCTTGAAGGACCTGTCTTCTTGTCTGACAAAAACAGTGAAATTAAAACGTGTCAGCATCAGTAGCCACACAGGCAGACGAGTTGTCAAAGAAAAGACACTGGTGTCGAATATTGGAAACGGTGCTTGATTTCTATAGCTTTAATTTCCGGACACAAACATTTCTCGTGGATCTGGCGATGAATGTTTATCATTGATTGGATAACTTTGGGCTAATTTCGTCCTAATACATTCTACAGTGGCAAAATCTCGTGGAATCTGTCGCTGAATCTCTTGGGGAAAAATTCAGTTTCTCAATGGTGCCAGATGCATGAAGTCCGGCTATCCTTTGAGTGTCTGCTGTGTTTAAAAGTTGAAAAGCTCTTCCAATGTTTGTTTATTTGGGTATTAACACTTCCTTTTTCATTATCAGCTAAGACAAAAATAAGTGATTTATTTCTTGTGCCAGTTGTTACAGAACCAAAAGTTACAAATTTGCTTATGCTAATAATTATGGAAGATAACCATTCAAGAAAATAGCTACATATGGTCAATAGCTTCAAGTGCTAATTAAAAAAAAAAGAATTTATCTCTGGTCATATGCTTTGGAGTTTGGCAGAAAAGGCTAGTTTTTGTACTAACTACACCACTGAATCCCTATCTATACTCTTGAACGATGTACTCTATATCTGGATTATGAATCCGAATCGGTATTTAATTATCAGTTAGCAATATTCATTAGAACAAGCTACCTCTCTTAACTACACTCAGATTTTAGAAAATCAAAATTGATTGATGTACATTTGATATGTCCTTTTTGTCAGCCATGTGTAAGAGGTTCAATGTTAATAGAGCCACCCAGCTTGATTTATTGAGAGTGGTCTAGTAACAGCAATCGTAACTTACAAGTTAATTATATGTTCTTGAGGAAGTCACTGTATATTATCAAGGTCACACTACAGCTTCTTTGACACCATGGTATTATTTGCTCCTGTTAAAAAAGTTTTCATTTCTAACGCGAATTACAAACGTTTTTAACCGACTAGCGGTAGAAAGAATTTATGATAATCTCAACAACAATGGATTCGGTATCTTATCATTTCTACCACGAATTACAAACGTTTTTAACCGACTAGCGGTAGAAAGAATTTATGATAATCTCAACAGCAATGGATTCGGTATCTTATCATTTCTACCACGAATTACAAACGTTTTTAACCGACTGGCGGTAGAAAGAATTTATGATAATCTCAACAGCAATGGATTCGGTATCTTATCATTTCTACCACGAATTACAAACATTTTTAACCGACTAGTGGTGGAAAGGATTAATGATAATCTCAACAGCAATGGGTGCGGTATCTTATCATTTCTACCTCAAATTACAAACGTTTTTAACCGACTAGTGGTAGAAAGGATTAATGATAATCTCAACAGCAATGGGTGCGGTATCTTATCATTTCTACCGCGAATTACAAACGTTTTTAACCGACTAGCGGTAGAAAGGATTAATGATAATCTCAACAGCAATGGGTGCGGTATCTTATCATTTCTACCGCGAAATACAAACGTTTTTAACCGACTAGTGGTAGAAAGGATTAATGATAATCTCAACAGCAATGGGTTCGGTATATCTTAGAAGTATATTATAGTGTAGAACTGGTCCATACCATATTGGAGAAATGTGCAAATATTAATTGAAGCAGATGCTGTTTTTTATACAAAAAATATTTAAAGTTTTACAGCAGACAAATAAACCTTAATTCAGAGATTTGGCGATGTGTATTTATTAAATAATTAAACCTAGGACAAATACATTTTATTGGTTTATTTAATAAAAATACACAACTATTGATAACACTTTTTTGTTAATATTTTGGGCATTCATAAGGATGAATGGATGCCTTCGGAAAAGATAGATTCCACTTTCTCTCTAGCCATATATCCACTAATATTGATGAGTAAATGTAGATCACACCTCGGTTGTGTGTTTGTCCTAATTGTCTTGTCTGGTGGAGGGATGTCCTGATCGTCTTGTCTGGTGGAAGGATGTCCTGTTCGTCTTGTCTGGAGGAAGGATGTCCTGATCGTCTTGTCTGGTGGAGGGATGTCCTGATCGTCTTGTCTGGTGGAAGGATGTCCTGATCGTCTTGTCTGGTGGAAGGATGTTTTCTGTTGCTGGACAGAACTGTGCACTAGCCTTATTCGTTGTTGATTTGATATGGATCACAGCATTGGTTCCATTTGTCAATGGTGTTCAGATACTTTAGTCAGTATTTTGTCTTATGTATAAAAAAAACACAATGTACTTACAGTCGTTGTTTGTTTTAATGAATTTGGCATTCGGTTTAAAGAATTGCATTTTAATATATTTCAAATATTTTCTTTAGAGTGTTAATTAACTTTGGTGTTAACCTTTTCCTCAAAAGGTGAAATAGCATAGGACTGACTCAATGTGGTATAATATATTGATTTATTATTATAACCTATCGTATCCGGATGTCGCTTGAACTGACACGGGTCATGTTATATATTACTTCAAACTGTACAATTATATAGTTACATACAAAATCAGATTAATGAATCTGTCATAGTTCGTTGTTGAATTTGATCAATAGGTGTATTCATGGAAGTTTCAATGCTACTCTATAGTTTCTGCCCATATATCGATTGACTGTGTAGTGAAATCTAGCTGTATACTTCTAGACCTGGTGATCTATTGTTTATTTGCAGCAGAAAATTTGAAACTTATACCTTGTCCTGACCGGCCATATGTTCTGAGGAATTCGTGAATAATCAAAGAGACGGGGCAGACGGAAAATATCGGTTTTTAGACTCCATTTTTCTGAAGTCTTGGGTTTTCTCTCTTTGCTTTTTTTTTCAAAATCTATCTCGTCTTCATAGCTACAGCATTGAACGACTACCAATGATAAATTAGACTCGGGTCAATTCACCCTCTTCCATAACCACGGCTCATATCGGTAGACAATTCATCACTACTCCCACAAAAAAGGTTATTTTTGTTCGTAAACCCTATTTTATATGTTGGCTCCAACTAATCTCCCTTTATATTTCCGAATATAAAGTAAGTATCAGTTGCGGATACAGGAGTTTGTAAAAGGGGGGGGGGGGGGGGGGGGGG
>JAVFBW010146153.1:0-12570 GCA_034783835.1 Mopalia ciliata
ACATGGTAACGCACAAACGTTCCTTATTATGTACTAATAAATGCTAACTCAGCTGCTCTTACTATACTACTATGGATCAACGCTACAATATGGATCGATGCTACAATGAATCGGACGCTTCTTTCGATAGTCAACCTAACCTTTACTATAGAACACCTTGGTCGACGCTATTTTACTGGGGGCCGTTTGTAAATATCTACACTGACTCAAGTCACAAGCTAAATAAAAAGAAACCAAAGTTTCAGAAGCATTATTGGTCTTTATTGAAAGCTTCCTTTGTTGTGATTCCTGAATTCATTTGAAAGAAGCGTGAGTATGTTTATTCAAAGCCACTACAATAACAGGTTGATTTCAAAACACAAAATAGATAACGGAATCTAAGTAGGCAGTATTCCACAATGCCCCACTAACACACAAGGCGTATAAAACTGGTATCGTCCTTCATCTCATTAAATTTCCGTATTTAAATTAGTCATGCTTATGTAACTTTTGTTCAATAGTGGCGAGAGACACTTGTATCGAATTAATAACTTTTATAAAGGAATGATTGATTCCCAAATGTTAAGTGTTGTTTACATTGTTTTCTTCCTGTATTAGTTCTGAGTTCAGGATTGAAGTCTATGAAAGTGCTTTAGTACAAGTTTAAACTGGACGATGTTTACGAATTTACAGATATTTTTTCGTATTTGTAAAAAGTATATTTTATTTGTAGTGGAGGTAATTGCAATCCATGCTGGTTACACTATATTCAGCAGAGAAAGATAAAGTAGACCGTTACATGGTAACAGAGTGTTCATGTGGTACGTGGAGGAGAGGAATATGCTAGACGGGGAGTCGTCTTACTCAGCACTATCTAGCCCTATTCGATATAGGTCATAATCGGAAATACTAATCCAAATTTATTGTAAGCCGTTTTATCCCTTCTACCGTTATTCTACATATGTCGAAATCTTTTCACATATGTGAAAATCTTGTCCGCATATGTGGAACTATTTTTCACATATGTAAAATAAATGACTTTATTTTACATATGTGAAATAGAATTTCACAGATGTTAAATTCTTTTTCACATCTGTAAAATTAATTATTAATTCTACATATGTTAAAAAGAATTTCAGTTACGTGGACAAAAATTTGTGAAAATAATTTGACATGTAAAATAAACCTTAATTCAACATATGTGGAGATGTTTTTCATGTATGTTAAATAAAAAGGCAAGCTGAACTCTTTTGTAGTTATGTGAAACAAAAGCACCGGTGACCTCAATTCCGGTCTTCTCCCCCAAGCCTGTACTTAGCGAAAATAAATTTGCTAAAGTCAAAGCATTTTCTATTTTCTAGCGAAGAATAAATAGGAGAAACTACATTTGTTTTATAGTCCAACAATTGCGACTGGTTCTGATTTATCGCCGTAATTGGCATTTTTCATAAGAGAATGTATGGCTTAGTGTTTCAGCTGTTTTTGGCTGTAAATATATGCAATTGTTCGACTGGTGGTAGTCTGCGCTTTGCTTTGTTGTAGTTGTAACTACGTATTTCCGGATAAACAGCATGTGGAATATATTACTTTCGTCTGTGCATTCGTCTTGAAATTCTACACAAGACGATAGGAGGACAAAGAAGGCTGGACACCGTCCCTTCCTTTAGGAAGAAATGATTTCTCAGTTTTTGATAAGTGGAGCTCTTTTTGTACATATGTAAAATAACAGTTTATTTTAGATCAGTGAAGTTCTTTTCTACACATGTGAAATAGTTAGGTTTTTGTGAATTATTTTACTTATGTGAAAAAGAATTTCACATCTGTTGAAAAGAATTTTTCAGATGTTGAAAAACTTCTACATATGTAAAATAAATTTGTATTTTACATAAGTGAAAATCTTTTCAACATAAGTAAAAAAATAATTTCACAAATTTGAAAAAAGATTTCTACATAAGTTAAATAAGTGCAAAACTAATCTGACATATGTAGAATAATGGTAGAAGTGATAAAACGACTTGCCATACACATTTGTTTGCCATTGTTTGAGAGCGCTAATATTAACTTTAATCTCAATCCATCAGCGCTATAAATGATCCTATAGGGAAATGGTATAAATTGCTTAATATTGTTTTGATCGAAAAATCCCAAAACAGAACACATGATTTTAAATAATGTAGAAACATCATTGTCAACCGAATACATAGAATGTCTTTCTGATGGATGTCTTTGATTCAGCAGATAATAAAGGATGAAACAATAGGATGGCCTAAGGTCTTCTCTGGTGAAAGAAGAGAAGAATGATGGTAATACAATATTAGCTCTAAATATCATAATTGTTTTAAAAAGTTGAACCGGTAATTTTCTAGGATATCGATAAAATACCAATATTTAAAGAAATCGTAAAGAATATATAAGTTATAGCCTTATATTTGGACTGATACAGCTTATAAGACACTAGTAATAGGCTTAATAAAATATCATCAGCAGAAATACACACAAACGATGTCCATTGGTACAGCTGATGGTGGACAGGTCTTATAAAACAAAAACTGTATAAATCACAAAATATCTCCGACATAATTACAGGCTGTTCATTCAGCTAACAAACAAATCGATCTCTAGAAAAACAACCAAACGTATGAAATTGGATCAAAGTATTGTGTGTTATTTCATTGATGCAGTTGACTTTGGTATCACAGGAACATAATCAAGATTCATTTGACCTTGGTCAAGGTAAAAATCTTTTCATCTCTGATTCTTTTCAGCTTTTGACAGTAGCTTGACTTGGCTGACTATACAAGCTAAACGATAGAACGATTTGACGATAATGTCGTTGTGCTCGTGACCTCTGACCTTGAATTAACATAGAACATAACGATGTACTTACTATAGGAGTATAGGAGTGTTGTCCACTCACAGCTCGTCGATATAATGTGGAACTAGTGTGGACGTTCTGTGCATGTCTTGGTTTCAAAAATGAACTGTGCAGGGGTGGGAGAGGCCCGTTGTAAGCATCGCTTGGGGGTTTCGTTACAAACAATGGTCAATCAGAACTAGCACAGGGAGTTTTACCAAAACTAAATGTCGAAAAGTCGAAAAAGAACTAACCATACGACTACTTTAGACCTGTATAGAGCAGAGAACATTGCAGTCTGTTTTCCGCTGTCGTAGCTGTGTTGTCAGATCTTAATTGTATTCATCTTATCATTTTTTTTTCTAAAATTTTGAGCGTATTCATCTTATCCCGTCAGATTTTGATCTTATTCATCTAATCACGTTGTCGGATTCTGACCGTATTCATCTAATCACGTGGTTACATTCTGGCCGTATTCATCTAATCACGTGGTTAGATTCTGAGCGTATTCATCTAATCACGTGGTCAGATTCTGAGCGTATTCATCTAATCACGTGGTCAAATTCTGTCCGTATTCATCTTACCACGCTGTCAGATGCTGACCATATTCATTCAATCACGTTGTCAGATTCTAACCGTATTCATCTAATCACGTTGTCAGATTCTGACCGTACCTGCGGGCCGACAAGCAAGCCTGGAAATAAAGTAAATAACAGTTTGGGTTTATTATATTAGGGATTTTGTTTGGTCACAACTGAAATAAAAATGTCCTAAACAGAGTGACTGAAAATGTCCCAAATATCTCGATGGGCTTCCCTTGGTGTTTACTTGGGTTGGTGTCTGACGGTTACACTTAATGTTTCTGACAATGGGTAAAGATAAGAGTCGGTTTGAAGAACGGATGTCGGCTGGTTTCCTTTAATCTTCTGTAGTATCTTGACCAGTAAACCATACACAGCCAGATAACTAGCCCACACCGGATTGATTCAAGGGGAATTAATCAGAGTTAACAATATCTCAATAGGGTTGTCTCCTCAAACTGAGCAGCCGTCTTCTATCGTATTTCAATTAAGCTTTTTTCTGTTGTTCAGTCAAGCTTTCTTTTTATCTTTCCTCTTTTTCTCATCGTTGCTTTTGAAAAAACCGGTTTTCAAATCGATTCAGTATTAAGACGAATACTAACGATTGGCTGACCGGCTCTTAATTAAAGCTTGTAATGCTAATTTACTGTCTCTGTGCTAAATTCTGTCTTTAGATAAGTCGGCTTGTAACCGACAGTTTAGAAATCCTCTTTGATTGATTACCGCTTGATTTGACCTGATGGATACGTAACACTGTCCCTAGTCTGGGTGAATAACCCGTGTTTCATGGTCCAACAGCCGAAGTCATCGAACAGTAGACAACCACGGAAAATTACTAAACTTATACGGATACAGATATTATAATGGCGTCCAAACACTCTTATTGCGGGTGTTTGAACGAAGAAGGAACAAAATTAACAGGAATATGCCGGAAATAGAAGGAATCTCTTGAGGGCAAATTCTCCATCTGGTGAAATGTATGTGTATTCAAGACAGAATGTGTAATTCTAATGTTCCAAAGCAATGTGAGTTTCTTAAGAAAGTTCTGTTGTTCCCCATTAAAATACTTGGGGGCATAATAAACTCCTGTCGGGCAAATTTCTCGTTCGCCATTGCTGACAATGTTTGCTAGGGTGACAACAAAAACTACGCTAACAGTGTACAACATTGTGACAAGTCTTGCTTCTTATTGGTGGAAGCATAGTTCCTAACTCATCTATGTCAGTGAGACAAAGAAAAGGAAACAAATCTGCCAGCTTACCTCGAGAATACCTGCGCATTCAAATAGTTCAGAGAAATTAAATAAATCACATCACATAATGCTACCTAATAAACTTATTGACTTAAACTTTAAATGCTTGTTTTGTTTTTCTGACCAGAGTATTATTGAATTGTTTATACACTCGTGCTATTTACCATGTACATAGTGAAAGCAGACCAATGTATCTACGTCTTTAGTTGATAGTTCTTGCACTGTCATCTACTGTCTAAGACGTTCTTCGCTGTATTTATTGAAATTATGATATACATGATTCTTAATTCCATCCGACAAAACAAAGTGTGAGAACATATTTTCTGTCAGGTTCCATGTAGTTCCTATAATAATTAGAAAAGTTGTCGTATTTATAGTATTGGTTTCAGTGGAACAAACAAAAGACAACTACAACAAATTAATCAGGTTCAATGTGTACCAGAACGCGTGTTCAATACTAACCATTTGAAGCACAATTACATGTGATGTTTTCCGATTTCGTATCCTTTGTTTTCGCGGATAACCTAGATTCTGCATCCACTAAGCCAAATTAACACCATTCGTTATGAAGTGCATATAATTTGAAACCGGATTAAGTAATCCGGTCTTTTGCATTAAAGAAGGTATTCATAATAACATTTGCATCCTATACCTGACCACAGTACCCTTTTGACAGCAAACAGAGTAATTCACAATATTTGAAGAAAAGGAGTTACTGATCTCTAAGTGGAGTTATTTATTTTTATAGAAATTTTCAAAATGTTTAGTTGAATTCCCTCGTATTGTTCAGCAATAGGTGGTGTTAGAAAGGATTAGGTAACCGCTTATGGCAAGCCATTTTATCACTTCTACCTTAATTCTACATATGTCAAATTAGTTTTCCTTTTATTTTGCATATGTACAATTCTTTGCCACATATGTGAAGTTCTTTTTTACTTATGTTGAAAAGATTTTCGCTTATGTGACAAAGAATTTCACATATGTAGAATACAAATTAATTTTACATATGTAGAATTCTTTTCAACATATGTAAAATTCTTTTTACATAAGTCAAATAAAACATAAAAACCTAACTATTTCACATATGTGGAAAACAATTTCACTTATGTAAAATAAACTTTTATTTTAGATATGTACAAAAGTGTTCCACTTATAAAAAAAACTGAGCAATGAATTCTCCCCAAAACAAGGGACTTTATCCAACCTTCATTTGTGCTCCTATCGGGGTTGTGTACTTTCAAGGCGAATGAAAAGACGATTGGAATATATTCCAAATGCTGTGCAAGATTAGCCATAGCAGGACACACTTCCAAGTCGAGACATTTGATCAGTTTGTCCACTACAACGAGATTACGATAATGACAAAGCAAAGCGCAGATATATATAGGTCATTGAGGGCAGACTGCCAAAAGTCTAACAGTTGAATATATCAACAGCCAACAATACAAAACCATACGTTCTGATGACAAATAAACAGTGAATATTATATAAGGTGACGGGTTTATTCTTATTCAGTATCTTTTATTGTAGTCTACATCATTTTATTTTCCCGACTAATCCTTATAGGCCATATCCCAGACATATCAGATGTAGAAATGCTCTCTACAGAATCGGTCGCAGTTGTAGACCTATACAACAAATGTAGTTTCCCTGATTTTTTTTTTCACTAGGAAATAACAAATGCTTTGCGAAATACTTGGTTGGATATCCTTCTGATTAGATTGCACTTTTTGAGCAAATTCATCAACGCTAAATACAGGCTGTTAGGGAGAAGTCAGTAATTGAGGTCATGGATGACTTTGACATTTCATTTACTAAAGAACTCTTCTTTTTTTTTACCACACTCACACTGATACTGATTCTCATACTCATACTCACATGAGTTGATCCTACTTTAGTCATCAATAAATAACTGCAAACGTTCTTTTTTCAAGTACATCGACTTTTTTTCAATAACAGCTTGTTTGCTCAAACCACGGTGTTTGATAACTGATATAAAGGTGTGGTCATGACGTCATTGTTTATAACACCTGAACAGACGAGTAATGAATTAGATTACCAGTGAATTAGTGAAAGATAGGCAACATAAAGATAATCAATGTTTAGTTACTATTCTTGGAGAGTCGAAGTCTTTATTTGGCTCTGTATATCATATAAGGCTGTCATCATTTTTGCCCATTCAAGAGCTGTCTGTGCCATTATATCCAATTGAATTGCCCTATCACAATACTAAACATACACGAACTCGGAGATCAAACATTTATCTATGCTTCTATACCCCATTATTAAACTCAACTTTTTACTGCCAAAGAAAAGTCGCAGTGGAGAACATGTTAAGCGATATGTCGGAATTCATCGATATAGTTCAATAGAGGGAACATAGTTTTGGAATAAGAGATGATAGATAGATAGAGCATGTCACTCGGCAAACAACTCAGAAAAAGATGGGGGTTAAATGAATTCCAAAAACCTAATACTGGTACTCTTTAAACAAAATTATGAAATGCTTGGCTATACCCAGTTTAATATTATCTCATGGGATCTGGAAATAAGGCAGCGATTAACTTATTTTATTTAAAAATTGATAACCATTTTACCGAGACACATTGTTCAGAAATTCTCTTACTTTTGGCACGATGTTAATCTTAGAAAGGTCGTATAATCAGACGCTGTGTTCTTCCAACACCTAATTATGATTAAACCTCCTTAAATCATGGAGGTAATAATGACCTCGTAAATGGTTTGTGGGAAGTCGAAAAGATATATAAATATCAAATACCGTCCGCTATGGCGAGAAATACGCTGAGTTATCATGCCTCTGTCCAGACAGTAAGAGAGCCCATCTGTTGTGGCTCTTCATTGAAGAAACTTTACAAATGATTACTATTGACAATCTTACTCCAGCGATTATATTTAATTCTGGATAAATTTGTTACCCACCAATTATCTGTTAAGAGGTCACCTAAGTGCAGATGACCATCACTATGTGAACTGTAAGAACCGTATGTGAGGAAATCCGTAGCAGACTTTTATAGGAAACTGTGTTAAAGACATTTATGGACAAACTCTTTAACATACATTTATGTGAAACTCTGTCAGACATTTATGGGCAACTCTGTCACAGACGTTTAAAGGACACCCTGTCATTGAGAAAATTTAACAGACGATTACCTTTGAGAATTTTATGTTAGCCAATATATTTATTTTTGGATAAAGTTTTAACAAATCAATTACCTGTGAAGAGCTCAGATGACCATCACTATCTGAGCTGTAACAAACAGCTGAGACAAAATGTGTAGCAGACATCTATGGTGAACTCTGTCGCCGACATTTATGTGAAACTCAGTCACAGTCATTTAGTGGAAACTCTGTCACAGACATTTATAGTGAACTCTGTCAGATACATTTATGGGGAATTCTGATGCCAGGAACGCCGCATTAGACATGTCTGCGTGTGAGTGTGTGTGTGTGAGGGGGAGGTTTTTCCGTGGAACACAGGATTCAACAGGAGTGTGACAAGTGGCTCCGTATATGAGACGTTTTTGGCTTAACGATGTGCCGCCTGTACCACAAATCGTGAGACCAAATCATGTCTCCTGTTACCAAAGACAAATTTTTAATGATAATATCAACTTCTTAGAAACTCTGTAACCAGCAATCCTTAGATATGTCTTGGTCGACACCGTTTTGCATGGCGATCATTGTCGTCAAAATATTGCTGTCATCCATAACTCAGCTACGACACTAGAGAATTATAGACACATTGTTGAATGTTGATGGTTTGTCATTGTCTACGAATATGAAGAGAGACGATAACTGACGTGGGTATTCAAATAAGAGTCTCCATTGTCACTGAATATAAAAACAAAATATACAAAATATTGAGGAAAAGGTCTACATCGTAAATTCACAATACTTTCCAATTATTGAATAGCAGCATAAGTCTCACGATAGCGTGGCACGTGTGGTTGTTAAAATGAGAATAAAACTACCATCGCGTTATAAAGATCTGTTTAACGACTCGATTTGGTCATTTTATAGCTGTTGTGAGGCCTGTTTAAAACAGTTTTTACAGGTTCAAAAAATGGGCCATTATTTTCAGTATCTTACGCGACATTAACTTGTTTTACGACAAACACACTACTCGCCTTACAGACATCAACATTTTGTATTGTCAATAAATGTGTTTTAAGAAAGAGTCCGATGTCAGGTGGATTCAGTGATAAACAAACGGGCTTTACATGTATGGTAACACATCATTAATCTGTCTTAACTTACACGAGTCACACGAAACTGTCACATGTTTTACGACCAGTAAATGTTACCCACAAGAAGGCACAATATAGCGACCAAAACGTGCGTTATCAAAGAAAGGGCCCTTGCAATCTTCTGTTAACGCAACACTAGGTTTATGTTTATTATCCTGTGAATAAAGTGAAACAAAAGTGCAACAACACCTGTTAAGTTTTGCCAGTTGACAATTTACAATGGAGCGTCTTCGTACCCGATATAAAAATGTACTTTTGTCTTCTATTCTCCTTTTTCGTCACCCATTAAATATGGTTCATTTATCTGATGAGTAGAATGAGTTTATATCACATCCTTCTAATATTTATGGAGAAAGACAGGATTTGTGTATATGTTACATATGTATATTTATAACCTTGAATATCCAGGCTGTTCCAAAATATATACATTCATAAGTCAAACACATTTTCTGCTTAAAATGGACTAAATGGGTTGTTCCCTTACAATCCACCTAAGGATAAAAGAAGACCTTAAAGGAAAAGAAGCCAATTACTCTAGTAGTAAATGTCACTTATAAATTTATCAGCTCGTGTATAACTAATACACTTAAACTTGTTTTCTATAAAATAATCTACAAAGACCATGTGATATGAATTTATTTAACTTTATATGAAGACAATACAAGTGTTATTGTGTAAAGACGTGTTAACGTTAATCTCACCCGGCAAATGTACACGGGATAAATGAGATACTTTATCCAGCTCGGGACAAATATACCCGGATAAAAGAGATACTTTATCCAGCTCAGAACAAATGTATCCGGAATAAATGAGATACTTTATCCAGCTCAGGACAAATGTATCCGGATAAATGAGATACTTTATCCAGCTCAGAACAAATGTACCCGGAATAAATAAGATACTTTATCCAGCTCAGAACAAATGTATCCGGAATAAATGAGATACTTTATCCACCTCAGGACAAATGTACCTGGGATAAATGAGATACTTTATCCAGCTCAGGACAAATGTACCTGGGATAAATGAGATACTTTATCCAGCTCAGGACAAATGTACCCCGATAAATGAGATACTTTATCCAGCTCAGGACAAATGTACCTGGGATAAATGAGATACTTTATCCACCTCAGGACAAATATACCTGGGATAAATGAGATACTTTATCCAGCTCAGGACAAATGTATCCGGATAAATGAGGTACTTTATCAAGCTCAGGACAAATGTACCCGGATAAATGAGATACTTTATCCAACTCAGGACATTGCTGGAGCGTTTTACTAGGGTTTTTTTGTGGGTACCAGAGACAGATGTAATGTAACGAGCTCTGGAGAATATAAGTGATAAAAACAGTAAATATAACGTCATAACACACGTGACTAAAGGTTTACGGTTAGATTAACTGTTAAATTGAATCTTTTGAGAATGGATTCGACCCCTCCTGACACTAATCCAATCTCAATCATATGTTTACAAATCAATACCGTAATTTTATTTCTACGCTTATTTCCCCATCCTCTGTCATGTGCAGTGTTGACAATAAGCATACACTCAAACTTTGTCTTAAACCATCAGAACACAAACAGGTGAGTGATCTGTGCAATACCTGTAATTTTATCTACCTTAGTTTTTGAGTGGATTTGCTTTAATCACAGATTCGCCTAGGCTGTCTTATAATCCACAACAAACTATAGGTTTTTCTGCAATGTTACTTAACAGATTTTCACGTACACTTGGTGCTCCACCCTTTACTTATAGAGGAGAAACAGCTGTAATCTGAAATACCTTCCCTTAACCCTAGAGACACACCTGGGTGTTTATATGTCACTATCACTTTTATTCAATTTGACATGAGTTTTAAGACCTCTTGTTTGCTCTTGGCTGCCAAAACCTTTTTAAGAGTTAACGGCAAATATATAATCCAAAAAGTTTTAAAGTGGATTTTCTTTGGTCATAGATTCGCCTAGGTTGTGTTATAATCCAAAACAAACTATACGTCTTATGCAACGTTTCTTTACAGATCTTGACTTGCACCGGGTGCTCCACCCTTTACTAAAAGAGGAGAGACAGAGTTAACGATCTTAATGACAAACATATTATCCAAATAGACGCTGTTCATTTTTTCCTGTGTTAGTCTTTGGTGACCTTGGACTCATGGTGTTCTAAAAACAATTAATTGAATATACGTGTCTTCGGACACTAATCCCCCTGCTTATCCTTCCAGATTATGTTGAATCAGCCTGTTGTTTTCATGAAGCGCCCTGACATCTTTAACTCTTTAAAGACACGACTAAAGGTGTTGTTGTCTGTGATGATCTCGGTTGTACTGACAAGGCAGCATTTCGTGTGTATAGCTGACCTCTAACAGATAAGGGCAATGTTTCCGAGAAGTTCCAGATGAATATTTTAAATTCGATTGATTGTGTTTTCGTCTAATTCTTTTATATCGCTATAGAACTAACACAATTAGGTCGTTTAAATTTTTCGTCAGTTCGATCTCTTCCTTCTCGGGTAGGTTAAATTACATCTGATTATAATTCCAATGCCATTCTGAGTTCTTAATGAACTTCAATGAATGAATAAATCATCGCCATCGTAACCAGTTTTTTTAATTTGAATCACAAATTGAGGTTGACTGCTATCTACATAAATCAGTGTTATCTTTTTTCACCATAGAATTAAAACAGGAAAATAATCATCAGAGTGAAAAGCTCTTGGAAGTTTTTCGTCAAAAAATGTCAGTTATGCGTTGTCAGTTGTATCAGGATGTTTAAGGCACCCGACGTGTAACGTACTGGGTAGGTTCCGTGTAACTCCCAGATATGTGTTGTGTCAAAGTAAAGTTGTTATGTGGAATAATAGTTGTAACAAATTCATGCTCGGGTGAACCCAGTGGAAATAACACTGAAAGCCGTTGAATCGTATTATATGATCGACTTGATGCTATGACAATTATCCTTTAAAATTCTAAATTTAATTTATTTTGAAAGCATGAAAATTTTCTTGTAAATTTTCAGAGTGAAATATTTTACCAAATGAACTCTAAAACTTAAAATGGAACGATGTACCGATGTTGTCATTAGCCTACACCATACTTCGTTGAGTCGATTGTCAATCTATTCTATGTTACACAACACCTTCGTACATAATTCGCTGTGGACCGTTTGTAAATGTCCACACTAACTCAAAGTTTAATTATTTTACACTAAGCTTCCTTCGTTGTGGTTCCTGAATTCATTTGAAAGAAGCGTGAGTATGTTTATTCAAAGCCTTTCACAACAACAGCAGGTTGACTTCGAAAAGCAAAGCCACTCAGGCAACAGAATCTAAGTTGGAAGAAATATTTCACAATGTCTCTCTTATACAAAAGAAACATAAAGCTTGTATCGTCTTTGATCTAATTAAATGGCCATATGTGCGGGACACTTTCTATTCAACTGTATCGACTGGTTTACTATTATAAAAGAATATCCGAGGCCCAAAATTAACGTAAAGTTTACATTGTCTTCAGTCTGTAGGTAGTTCTGCTATAGTAGTATACCCGGTGGGGGTTCTGGACCACTTTTCCTGGGGCCCTCCTGAGACCCTCCCCTCAGCCCTGGGCGGCTCCCAGTGGTAGTTCCGATTGCCTTCTTGTAT
>JAVFBW010146164.1:0-22118 GCA_034783835.1 Mopalia ciliata
TTGTTTATGATGTTCTGTATTTGTGTCCGTCCTCATATAAGTGAAATACCCTTGAGTACGACGTTACACACCAATCAAACAAACAAACAAATCTTTTACCCTGGCTGATTTGGTCAGCTCCTTTTCAAATACTTCACCTAGCCTAACGAGGTGTCTTTCCATTTCCCAACTAAAATAAGCGACAAAGAATCGATGTGATGCTGTTTCCATCGTCTACGGGATTTCTATCTATCTGGCCTGTAAGCAACAATCATGGACTGTGATAACTATATTGATAAAATGATAACAGATTCCCATGACCTTTAAGTGTAAATTCAGTGAAATACCACTGACAACAACCATTGCTCAACCACAATTTTATTTATCAAAATATAACTTCTGCCTATCGTAATTAAATTAGAGTTGTCGAAACAAGTAATAAAAATCATAATTTCAACGAACAAAAGCTATGATTACGTTGTTACGCTTTGGTTTTTTGTTTTCCTTATTTGTCTATAAATATATAATTTCATTTTATTTTTAGCAGTATGTTATACTATCATCACCATTTGTTGACTATATGTCATTCATAGGATTGTGTTCAATGGGTAGAAGAGCCCTCTGGAGTGTTATTCCCGCCATTCTATCTACTTTTTGTATTTTAATGTTAGACATATTTGTTTTATGGTAGTCCACTAATTTCGATACAGTGACTGCCAACGTAATTGGATAAAGGCATTCTTGTTTTCATGAATTCCAACATACCACAAACCGTCTTTGCTGTATGTACAAGTAGAAATAAATGGTGTAATATCAGGTTTCCTTGCAGTGTTTAGTCAGCTAAGGTAAATAGTTACCAATTGTGAACCTGATAGCAGGGTAGGTAACCAACTCATTGTCTTTGTATTTCATCAGAGACTTAAACCAAATATTGACTATCTGTCAGTGTCGGTCGCCCTTGGCCACTCTTAGTGATAATGTACGTTTTCCTACCATGCATTACTCTCTGTTTGTTTTTGTAGTGAAAAATCTCAAGATCGGATTTTCCTTCCAATTGTAAACCTCGTATCGGCAATTTACGTTCAGTTCATACAATGATTGATTTCTCAGTGTGATTGGTCGTCCAGTTATAAACCACATATTATTATTGTACTTCCTGATAAGAACATCCTGGCCATTGTAATTGTTGTTCCTCTTGGGAACCTCACATTTTGGTTCTTGATCTTGGTATGAACCTCATATCGTTTTATTTTTTATGTTATACAACTCACATTTTTATTGTTCTTCCTTTTAAGCAACGCTTTCTGTCATGAACTTAACATTTGATTGTCCTTTCTGTTAGGATTCTAACTTTGTGATTGTCAATCCTGTTATGAACCCAACATTATGATAGTTCTTCCTGTTAGGAACCATACATTGTTGTTGTTCTTGATGGTATGAACCTCACGTTGAGATTGTTCTTCCTGCTATATACTTCACATAGTAACTTTTCCCCCTGCTGGGAACCTCACATTGTGATTTTTCTTCCTGTTAGAAACCATACATTGTTGTTGTTCTTGATGGTATGAACCTCACGTTGTTATTGTTCTTCCTTCTACGAACCTATTATTGAGTATTGTTCTTCACGTCTTTTGTTTGTTGATTAAAAATTGTATGTATTACTTTTCGGTCGATTTTGTTTTCTGTCTATAATGTTTACTGCTAAGGGTGCAGACTGATGGAAATTTATTTTTAATTAAAGAACGTTGGATAAAACAGTTTTTACTTCATGTTCACGCCACAGCGTAGCTGAAATATCGCTGAATGTGGCGTTAAACACCAATCAATCAATCATTCAACCAAATAAAGGATATAAATAATGCCGGCGGGAATAAAGTCTGTGTAACGTTAAAACACAACATCACTCTTTTTTACGCAAACCGTTTGGGTTCTTAATTCTTTTATACCCCTTTCATTACGTAATACTACCGCTAGTTTATAAGATGATGAAACGGCTTTGTTTGGCTTTCCACATCTTTATCAAAAGTCAGCAACGGTATAGAAAAACGCTTTTTACTATCGTGAAAGAAGTACTTGTTATTTAGCATACACTCAAAATTCTTCTGACCTAAAACTAATCCTTTTTTTGTTTTATGTGCTTTCTGTTGATTAATGCGAAAACCACCTTCTGAAACATTAAGCTGTATCCATTGGAGGTGTTAAACGAGTGTTCAATGGTTGCTACTGTGTCACTCCTCTTTAATAAAGTAAAGAGTTCCCTGCATCGCGTAAAATGGAACCCACCAGTCATCCCAACACCTGGTTGGCTGACAGTAACACAAATCACAACAAAATTATTGTCCACAGCAAGTCTGCAATATAAGTCACTGTATTCGTATTCTCTTTACTTTGTGCTTGGATGATTTATGACATATTTTAATATTCACAGTGAGTGCCGTCACGTCAAATTGAGATTCATCTTAAAGAAAACTGTGAGTTTGGACGATTTTTTGCTTATGCACTTTCTGATAATGATTATAATATTATTCTTTTTGAGAGTAAAATAAATGAACAAGAGTGTGTTTCAAGTGATAAGCATGCTTTAGAACCATCAATTACAGGCTTTAAAACCATCAATCACATGGTTCTTTATGGTAACATTTTTGTTATCAGATATATTTTGTCTTCAGGATAAAAAACACAAAGTAATTTACTGATGCACCAGGACATTTTAATAAAAGAATATAACTGAAGGTCGTTGTTGTCACTGATTTCTCAATGTCAAATTATTGTTCCTGCTTGGTCGTTAACAGGTCACATGGCATAAAACAGAAACACGGCGTAGCGTGATTGATGTCTATACTGTGTCACAATAGTTGTGTCGCAGACTGCAGCGTGGAACATTACATTTGTTTTGATCTCCGACAAAAGTTATCTTCTCTTCGTTGACGCGAAAGCGTTCCATGTTAAAATAGAAGCCGTTCCTATGGCGTAAAAGCTACCCCTTAATAGAATATATATGATTGATTGGGGTCTAACGTCGTACTTTAGGTTGTTTCACTCAAAGACCAGCGAACCAGCCAAATGGGCGAATGGAACCCTCATAGAGAAATCTGACAACAAACAAAGACAGGACATTTACACTTCATACAAATACTTCACAAACAGGTCGGCTCCTGTTGTCCCTTGGCAGCAAGGTAGCCGGAAGCTCACTTATAAATCTTTCCCCCCAAAGATTATCAGGAATACTAATTGTTATCAAGAACACTCCGCCGAGTACATTTGGTAAAACAAAACAAGTATTGGATGTTGGAGAAAGGGCCGTCATAACTGTCAGCTCTCCAGAATGGATGCTTCGCGCCTGTTGAACAACAGATGTCTTCAGCTGATTGAACACGATGGTGTTCTATTCTAAATGTAATATGATTATAATTATTGTTTGGATCCTGTGCTGGATCAGATAATTTTTTGTAATAAGTGTTGCTGACAAATATACGAGTTAGTCGAGTGATTTAGAAATATTTTTGTCTATTGTCTATTGTAACACTTAAGCCTTGGTCCCAACCTGATGGACTTGCAAGTGCGTGCTGTCTACTTGCAAAAACGTGGGCAAAAATTGGGGTTCCATACGTAGTGAGTACCGCCTCAGTACGGATTTGGGAACACGCAGACACGCCGTAGCCCTTTTAGTGCATGAAGAACTTTCGCTGCGTTCGAGGTGCGGTCGGGCTATACGGATTCACCCCCAGTACGGCTTCCCTAAGAAAGGTACGGACTAAAAGCAGGCACTGTGGGTGGTGAGTTATGACCGAGGCTTAAAGCCGTGGTCCTAACCCACCGTACTTGCAAGTGCGTGCTGTCTACTTGCAAAAACGCGGGCAAAATTTGGTTATCCGTATGTGGTGAGTACCGCCTCAGTACGGATTTGAGAGCACTTGCACTAGTGCATGAGGAACTCGATGCGTTCGAGCTGCGGTCAGGCTACGGATTCACCCCCAACACGGCCTCCCCAAAATGGACTAAAAAAACGCACGGTGGGTTATGACCAGGGATACAATGTGCACACTACGCAATGACTCCGAGAGTGTTTTAAATTCCCCCCACAGTCACATTCTCTAGGGCCGCGCACTGACGCTTGTGTGATGCGCATGTGATAAATGCATGGTCTGTGCCTACTTGGCACTTTCCCAGTTCGTCTATCCAATGAGCACGCGCCCCGTGAGGGAGCGGGTGGGCCATGTCCCTGCAGAATACTCCCTCGTATTCCTCGGTTGACCGTAAGAGGCGAGAAAGGAGGTTGCTTTCTGTTTCCCTGGTGTTCGCAGAGCTAAAGGGTAACAGGAAGCAGATTTGTTTGTGTTGTTCTGTATTTGTGTCTGTCATCGTCATATAAGTGAAATACCCTTGAGTACGACCTTAAACACCAATCGAACAAACAAACAAACAAACCAATGAGCACGCAGAACTCACGTGGATTATACCGAGTAAGCACGTGTTCCCCATTTGCAACGCACGTTATGCGCACTGATTTCTAAAATCACAGCCGACGGACGAGTGCCAATATTTGTCTCCAAATGCCTGACAAGACACAGAAGAAGGAGTCAGCTGATCTGCAGCTCAAAAGGCAGCGGTTACGGCCAAAGAGGCCAACAGAAATGGGCCGCGGAAGATGAGAGGGCCAGAGAGTAACAGAGAAGAGTCAGATGGTGACACCAGAGTGTCTGATCTGAGAAGGGAGCTGCTGATAGATCGCCGACGGGGTAACATGAATAGTGTGTGACAAAGGAAAAGGGCAACTGCTCGTTCTCGGCGAATTCCTCTCGGTCAACCCTGCCTTCTACGATAAGTCGCACCCAAAGTACCAGAACCAGCAACAGTGGGATAAACTGGTTCATTACACTTGCACGCGCTTCGACAGGAGAGTGAGTAAGGACACCGTATGTGAGCAGCACTTGTTAGTACGGCCTCTGTATGATAACGTGGCAATCGCAGGAAGATCGTACGTGGTTAGCACGCTGTAAGCACGTAGAGCTCACTTACCACGTGCGCAAAGTACGAGACGCGCAACCGCTCACGGTCAGGCGTGGCGTCTTGATCCCGCACTTACACCGTGCGCAACCGTGCGAGTTGCGTCTGTTGACGTAATCCCTCCCTGCTCTCTCCACTCCCTTCCCACGTTTTCAGAAAAACGCGGCGACCGTGTCCTCCCCAAAAAATGTACAAACTTAAAACACACAGGGTGTGCTGTAACCGGGGCTTAACTAATATGAAGATACCTGCGGTTATAGTTCAGAGGTTGGCGTATCCGTCTACTGATTGTCCGGATTTATCGCTCACAGTCACATTATCGACCAGGTAGATAGAAATAACTTGTGTGATTCGCACCCTGACAGGCGTTTGAAGTGGTTTCCTCCCAGTTTTCCATGGTATCTAATAACGAAGACAACCTGTCGTGATATAAGTGAAATAACGTTATGTGTGACGTGTGACCCCAACCAAACAAACTGACTAACTCATGTACTTGACTGTTGATGATACATCGAGGTAGTATTAGTAGTCATATGGGCTAACCACTATGTCGCGGGCCCCAGCCGGATAATAATTGCGGACCTTTTTTGGTAGGGCTGAGAGTAAAATGTGGCTTTCGTTCAGGCCATATTATACACAAACATTAATTACGGAGATAGTAGATCAAGAGTAATTTGTATCAATTTTGTTTTAACCTAACCTAAAAAATTAAGGACATTTATCTGCACCATTTTTGCCTTGACAGTCTGCTTTATGTCGAATAATTGACCACATGGCTGCACAGCAATATAAATGACGTTTGGGCTAATTGAGTGTGATCAATCCTTAATGAATACAAATAACAGGTGCCTTGCTAGGCTATAGTTACAGTTGTTTGCTTACAGACAAACCGACTAAAACATATTTCGTATCAACTATAAAATATAAATATAGGATTCTGCGTTAGGGGTTTTTATGGCTTATTTTATATTCAAACCGACTACTCTCACGGAAAGATTCTCTTCCGTTGAAATTGAAACACATACATCTTACAGGCGATTGCTTAACAATACGTTAGTAACAATCGATATTTTATTTGGGTTTTTCGATTATCAACCTTCAACCATGCAGAAGAAGTTAGCATTACTGTACCTTGGCATATTCCTCATATTTTAGTATACTTTTTCAGCATCAAATATGTATGCACATTTTACAACCTTGTATTCAGTAGATTAAACGACAGGCGGCTGGACAATAATTTTTCTTTTCTCTTATATCTTCTAATAATAAAAAAATTCGACTTTCTATGTAACGCCAGTTTCAGAGCACAATTAAAAGAACCCTGTGCTTAATAAACACACAACTTTACTTATTACAAAATGGATCAAATGCTTTGTACGAATAATTTGCTTTGCTGCTCTCATTTGGAAAAAAATTTACAAGGGTAATGTTTAATTTTACCGTCGTACTTTCGCCAAAGTATGACAGCTTAGCCCCACCGAAAGATGCTAAAATTCAGTGAAAAAGGGGAGAAGTAAAAACATAATGAAGTAATAAACGTAAACTTCCACTGGGAGTTGTGATTTTGACGAGGTTTTCCCCAGGTGTTCCACAGCAATTTGTTAAGCAAGGAACAGTGTGAAGTGAACCATATGTCGTCTTATAATTGAAATACCCTTGAATACTACGTTTAAACCCCAATCAATCAATTAAACTAACAAGTAAAAAAACGTTCACTTATGTCCAAACTGTACAACCAAGCCGTGCATCATATTAGGGCATACACACAATTTAGCCAGAAGGCTTATGCGCTAGCTGCGGAACCAAAGACAGACAACCAGTCGATATTATGTGAAGGTCACATAATGAACACAGTAAAGACTCATCATGCATGCCACACACCCTCCAAGGTTATCCTTATCTTCAGTAATAACCATAACTCAATTATATCCCAATATGTGATGTCGCCTCTAAGTCCAGTCTGATGATATCTGGTTCTGTTTAATGTATCTTTAATGAGTTTAGAGAGAAATAGGAGACATAGTAGCTGAAGAGCGGGGGAATTTTATCAGAGAAGCATATTCATGTCTGTATCCCTTAAGAGGGAGAAAGTTTAAATAGACGAGTTGACAATTATAAAATCCTCACAAAGAGTTTCCATCGAAATGAGATATATTTTCCGTTTTCTCCAAGACGGGGACCAAGACAAGTTTTTGAATTAGGATATATTTTGCTATTCGAGCTTGATTGACCTTGGTTTTTAACAGAACGTAAGGCTATTTCAATCACACGACGGCCTGTCAGTCTTAAAAGGGAATTTAAGTTTCATTCAATAGAATCGACTCAATTTGTATAGGCGCCTGTAAGATAACCAGCCTAGACGGCAAGAAATAAGGACAAGACGGTACCAAACAGGACAATGACATGGCTCTATATAAAGACACCCCACTCTGATCGCCTTCCTGATCCGCTTGAGCTCTGAGAGCACCGGGACAACAGGATCATCCCTCCAACCACTTGATCAGCGCTAAAGTGGCAAGAGGTGATCACAATGCCTTGGAGGAAATAACTTTCTACACAATGCACGAACTTTTAATTATCCCATAGAATTTTATGATTATCCTATAGTATGTTCAGAATCCTAAATGATTTTTCTGTATGGAGCAAGGCAGCAATTTAAGTTTCAATTAATAGGATCGACTTAATTTGTATCGGCGCCTGTAAGCTGACTTGAACATTATCTCAGTCAGATTTAGGACCACTTTACGTATTAAAAAATAAATAATTATTTTTTGGCCTTTACTAGTGTTCATCGTGATCTAAAACCGATTATAGAGATTGAAGAGCAAGTTTGGACTGAGCTTCTGAACGTGCTCGAAATACTTCTTTGATGATCATAGCATACTATCTGCTGTGGAAACTACAATAAAACAAGTAAGGGTTATTACTAGTGGAGGACTAGTTGGTAAAAATGAATAATGGCAACATAGAGCAAATATATTCGAATGAGGCATAAACTTGCTCCGAGATCCTGTTTGTGGACCGTTTTATGTTCTGTGTAAGTCTATATATATATTTTACTCAGACTATAATATAGTAAGTCATAAGACCTAAAATACTCCCGTACATTCGTGTCATACCGAATTTCTCGAAGGACAACAATTGTCGTGATCAATTTTTAATGTAGGTCTGATCTTGAAAATATTAGTAAACGGTCACCGAATCAGATTATATGTATCTATAATTATTTGTTTTGATCGTTGAAGTTAGCCGCTCTGTCGAAATACTGATGCTTCCTTGAATACGTCATCTGATAATAATAATTTTGAAGCTTAAACAATATATAAGCTTCATCGGTAAATGAAGAGACGCGTGGTTTATTTAACATTTCTGTTTCTTGATGCTCTCTGACCTGTATAGGTCTTACATGTTGTTGTATTTGGCTACACTCTTGGAAATAATGGTTCTTTCAGAGTTCTTTAGAAAAGTTTTAACTATCTGTATGGAACCACAATGGCACAACTGGTTCATTCATATCAACAGAAAGGGTGAAATACTTGGAACAGTTGCTATGTGGGTTGCCTTCAGAACAATAAAGGGTTTCGCCAGAGCCATGAATGAAGAACCCGTATTTGTCTTGTCTTGTTATTGTTTGTTGGCAGTAGCGTGGAGGGTGATTTCCTTCATCCATAGGGCTGGTGCCCCATCCTATGAGTGAAATAACTTTTTTCCTTGAAGTGTTGTTTGGTACCAGTGATTTCGCGGATGGGTTCGTGCTTTAATTGGGCTGATACACTCGAAGAAAAATATTGCTCTAATCGAATCATTAAAGGCTCTTCCCTCATGGTTCTATAATTATAGAACCCTCATGTTCTGTTCAACCGTTTCTTGTATTTCGGCCTTTTTTCTTACATCAAAGAACCATTCCTTGTTGTAAAGACCCCTAATAGATAAATTATTTCCAAAAGTCTATAAAGTACTGCAACTAGGCAGAAGGGTGTAATGGCAGCCAGCTTAGCGGGTTGTCTGTGTAAAAGAAACAATGTGGTCATGCATGTCACAGAAACGTAATTATTTGTGTGTTCGAATGGAGGAATGGCCGTGAATAACACGTATGTTGACGTAGCGACATCATAATTTGAACAAGAATTTTTACACAAGTTGTCTGAAACCTGTACCACTTACTTGTTAAACATGTATTCTTTACAGAAAGACAGCTGTATATATAGCTTGTTAAGGGCATATAGGGACCAAGCTATCTGAACAGTAAAGAAATTAATTCCGTATTCAGCACTATTGGTATTGCGGCACAGTCCAAATATTGGACATCCTTGGCTGCACCGATGCTACGTTTGCCATTGTAACGACGAAGCGTGCCCTCGAGAGTCTTGTTCATTAAGGCTTATATCAATGTTCATTTGTGAGCATACCTAACCCTACCTAACTGATTAATGTCATCAGTGAAAAAACATCAGACGTTACGTATTCATACGCCACGCAAATACTATTGTTGATAATCAGGTATATACATGATTTAGCTGTTGTTATCTGGCTATTAAAACGACTCAAAGTTCAATTACCGTTCTATTTTGCCGAATAGCATCTCATGATAATATACAAACAGATCTCAACGATGGGTCGGTGCGAGAGGGAAATGGTATTTAAATATCAAAGTCCCAAGGCCTTGTAATCAGTTAGATACTATTTGCAATCAATTTGAAATATAAGGCTGGGCACAGTGGTAGCATTTGGACCAGAATCTCGGTGCATTTAAGGTCTATTTTCGTCCGTAGTTGTTTGTTGTTATGGAGGTTAAAGTACACGTTAACTACCACAGTTATATCTGACTGACCTGATAGAGCGACGTTAAATAATGATTAATAATTTAGTATTGGCTGTAACCGGTGATCTCCTTGATCTTAATGTCGCCATAGAGCTATGAACTTCTAATAGAGTGGAAATGAAACCCTTAAAGTGCGGACCTGTTCACAAAACCTCACATATTAAGATTTTATAGGATCGTAAAGTCGATGTAGACGTATCTGTCAAACAGTCCCAGGACGTACAATCTGGCTGAATGGTTATTCTGTTCGAACACCAACATGATACAGCAGCACCACATCTGTTTTATTCTGTCACTTTTTCAGACAACGATTGGTTTCAGAACCGAAAACCGCTTGAAGGCAAGATGGATTTATTGTTTTCTAACTGTCAAATTTGTTCCTTTTTCCATTGCCTTCAGGAGCGAAAGATTAGGTTGGTTGGTTGTATGGCCGCCATACGGTAAGCGCCAAAATGTGTATAAAGTTTCGAGATTGTCTTGTTTCTGGCAGCAAGAATTCCTGCATCCAGAGCTTTTGTATCTCTGGTTAGAGTTAAACCCAGACTTCAGTGAATTCCAGTAAAGTTTTGACGAGAAGACTGAAAGACGGCTTATTCCATGGCGACTCAATATCTGACACAAACAATCGCCATACCAGTTGACATAAAAAAGTTTCTTTAAATATATTTATGGCATTATTCTTCATTTATAGCCCGGGTCCTCATTGGTACAAAATACATGCACAATTAGAACACACTGCATTATTAACTTACAATACAAATATATCAAAATATAGAGACAATTAAGGGTTATTCACTATCTTGCAGTATATTCACCTGATGCATGCTTAATTGGTTAACGAAATAGGTCGTAGAAAAATAACTTTTCCCAATTTCAGTGGAATTTTTTGTTATGGAACTCTGTAAATGCGAAATAGCCTTCTTAAGTAGTCCCCGGTAAGCTTTATTTTTATAGATGCAATGCAAATCAGCCTCGAATCTGCCAGAAAGGGTTTCGCAGGCCAATGAATCATTATGAGACACCTGTCAAGATTCTTACTCTGTTCAATAAGAGATGACCACATCAGATTAACCACGTTATTTGTAACAGTTTTCTCTTCCTATATCTCTATAAAGCTGTGTCCCTTTGACACTAACTAAACACACGTAATTTGTTAATGAATCTCGTAACTTCTGTAAACGAATATCATTTCTGTATAAAACGAAGAGTTATTTCATCCTGCACCTTGGGAGTCATTTCTATTCCCCCAAGGAGAGGTTTTAATTTAAATAAAGATTTTCCGGGATGGGCAGGACATTGAATAATTAAAAATCAATTTAATTTTCCTGGCGCAATTGGTTCGGGATTTAAACATCCGGCTCTTCACCTGATTAATGCTGTTCAACGATCTAAGAGTATAATCAATTTAGCGGACGACAATCTCCTGTCAGATCTTACGGAGTGTATTTATAATGCAACGTACATTCCGCTTCTATTGACAACATGTATCGCTTATGGATATATGGTTTAATGCGGTAATCGACGGCCTATAGCTAGCCGGTGTCTAGAATATCAAACACCGTTGTTGAGTTTATTAGCACTATCGATTAGTTCTGATTATCACACGGTGTTTGGTTAAGTGTGAGCTTTGCTCACATCAACGGTCACCAATAGTACAGAATTCAGTGTTATGAAGTGGTGGGCGTACTTGGTTTGTCCCCCAGGTATATTCAATTTAAGGTAGACATATATACCTTAGTAGATTATTATACACTGCGAGAAAAATATGGTTCTAATGGAGCCCTGTATGGATCTGCACATGCCTCGGGTGGAACTCTTTATGATTCCCTATGGAACCTTCACAGTAACGGTTTCAAAAATTGTTCCCTTTTTTTACTGTTCAAGTCCTTGGTTGTCTTCCAAATTTGAGGTAGACATATAGACCTAAGTTCACTTAAAAAAACCGTCGACGAGTGTCTTCACTGTGGACTCATGTCTCAGAATAGTGTACTTTTCTTTTCTGATTTATTTGAGAAAAATGGGGAAATGCTACCGTACATGGGTTTTAGTAATGTACATGTTGTTGAGTTTATTAGCAATATCGATCAGTTCTGATTGTCACACTGTATTTGGTTAAGTCACAGCTTTGTTCACATCAACTCTCGCCAGTAGCACATATTTTAGCTTTTAAATTGAACTTATTTTATTACTAAAGAGCTTAGTTTGTTTCCCTGGTTCATTAATGTTAAGGTAGATTTATAGAACTTAGTTGGTTATAAACTAAAATAATAAATGGCTCTAAGGGAACCCTTTAAAGTTCTAAAGTCATGCCTGGCATAATTTTTCATATAAAACCATCCTTATTTCTAAAGATCCCTCAAATCTATAAGTGTAATAAACTGCTGGTTTTTACCGTGAGCTTGGGTTGTAACTATAATATTGCCATCGATGTAATCTGAATGATTGAAACCTAGAGACCTACAATACTGCTAAACTAGTTTGTATCGTTCTCCTACACCATAGTAACAACTGTCTAAACGTACAATAGTGACAAACAGTACATAGAACGTTCTTGTAATAATTTATTTAACATCAAACTAAAGCAGTTCAACTAGTCTATATGTGTACAGCGGGCAGAAAGTATGCAGCCCACCCCAAATTCTTGGAATGACAACAATGTTTATGGAGATCTCTTGTCTAAGTCTGAGAGATTTAGTCTTCCCAATTATCACATTGTTCCTTACAGAACACCTGTTACCGACCCGTGTTTCTCTGTTGGATCAACTGCTTAAATAAATTTAACTTGATTAATGTAAACATGTTGAACATGAGACAGGTGGCAAGTAGAGAGGCAGAAACTAACACAAGGAAACAAGTACACTAAGAGGCAGAATTGTCAACAAAACTTAACCCTAAATACGTACATAAAATTATCAAGATCATGGTGAACAATGTTTCAATAAACACCCTGAACACCAATTTGTCTTCTTGAATTACTCTTGTTCGCATGCCTTTTCGTATGTGCTTTTAAACAAATAAAACAAAATTGAGAAATAGATACAGCAGTTCTCTGGCACTGTTCAGGTAGCAGACAAACAAAAAAAATCAGCGTGTAAACGGAGCGTTTCATTGGAGCAGTCTGGGAGGACAAAATATTTGTCGTTAGACTGAAACCAAAATGATAAACTAATGCAGTGTAAGTGCATACGTTGCTTGGGGCGGTAGTGACGAAAAGCCAATCAGTAACGATCCCATGAATACAGCAGGGGAATTTGTCCAGAATGTCTGTCTCAGTGTCAGTAGATGATATGAGACCTCTGTCTAAATCGATACGGTCTAATTCAAAATTATGACTTGACTCAAAACTTACCCCACAGGTGCGTAACATCGAACTAATACAAAATCAGTGATGTTCCGCAAATCGATAGCTTTGTTTCCACTTAAGCATTCATGATGCAATCGTTTGGATCAGCAACAACAAACATTAATATACATAAATGAATTTTAAAGTAAACACAAAGCAAAATATATATTGACATACAAATGGGCTGTTGTTCAAACAAAATACTATACAAAATGGGGTTTGTTTAAGCGGTCCAAAGGTATAACGAAAACAAGCATAAGCTTTGTCTGTTTTGATCATTCCTTTAAGACAAGTGAGCAGGAAGACAATACCTCATTATTCAAATTTCGCCATTTATTTCTTTTAATATGTACCGATTAATATATAAATAGTGTAATTTTTTTTATCACGATTCCCCAAAGGTGGTGCTGTGTTATTTGAGATTTACATTTCAACTGGTACTGTTGACTGGCGTCATATAAAATGCTTCTGAATATTCGTAAGGAACCACAGTTACTGCTCTAAACAATCTGTCCTCAAACTGACCTGTATAGAGCCCTCGATTCCGTACATTAGTGTCACATTCAATTCAGTTTATTTTCTATATGCTCATTGATTTAGCAGCTCAGTCTAATTTGAGATAATTTATCAGCACATTATTTGTCAGCTATCACACATTAAACCACAAAGAGCTACATTATTGATGAACATCGTTTATTTCACTATCATAGATTACACTACCACACACTAGATTTCACCCCGCATTCAAAGGTGTCCTTTAAATCAAAATTACACAAATAAAGACGATTTCAGGTTATAATTCACCACCATTCCAATAAATACTTTGACATACAACCAATTGTGTCTTCCGTAAGCTGCCGTCAATTGTTTGCTAACCGTATCCAGGCAATATCTTAGAAAATCGTTGTCTTTTTCTTGGCGCGAAATAAGTTACGTTTTTGTTTTACTTTAACGATAAAATGTAATATGTGTTTATGGCTTTCAAAGACGACGTCAAAGAGGTGCATTATAAGAGTGCTATTTGACATAATATTAATCAATAATGTTTTCATGATGTCAGGACAACGCACATTTATTTATGTTATTTTAATATATCCAGTAGTTTTTGTTATGTTAAACTACTATTATTTTCTGTTCACATGGTCATTTCTTTCACACTGGATCCACCTTTAATCAGTGGGCTACCGCTTAACACATCGTTACCAACATGACTGAGTATCAAAAAAGACAAATCTTAAGAAGATTTGTTTCCTACCAATTAAAATACCAGAAACAGAATATATATGAAATATAAGGCCATCAGTATATAGATTGGAATAGTGTTTTTAAAAGGAGATCAGCTAAGGAAAACTTTCTGGAAGCATCAAACGATAACTGGATACACTCACTTACCCACAAAATGGTTGATTGATTAACAAAAATTTGGAATAAATTAAGACCAAATATTGATTTTTGCGAAGCTGTACAAATTAAATCTATTTTACATTCACTGATTACGTTTTGAAGTAGTCTATCATTACATATGCCGACACGTAGCACTGTTACTAAAGCTGGACCCGAAACTTCGCCAGACTTGTTGTGGAACCGAGGAACTGAAGCATCGATGTGACCCGACGCGTTTGTAATAAATTTGCAAGCAATACACATACACAATCGAATGACAAAGGCCCACACTTGCACATATTAATAATGAAATATTGCATAAACATGTTTGTCTAGATTTGGAACATCAAACGTTATAATGAAAGTCGATAACTGTTACTTTCAGGACCAAAGAGGTGTTGTTTAGCATCACAAAGCAGCAAAGTCGATGAAACTGTGGTGTTTTAGCCGCTCATTAGGCCTACGCGTCATTGGTTTAAATGCAGACAAAGATCATCCAATGTGCCTCAGAGCGAACTGTGTGCTCAATCTATCCTGTTCATAAACAGTAAAATGTATAAATTGTAACAAGAAAATGGAATCAAATTGACCATTTGATTGGTTAGTGTTTTATGCACTATTCAGCGGTATTTCCGGTATGCTGTGTCATGAACATTGTCAAAGTATTTTAGTGTAAATGGAGAAATAATTAGAATCAGTAACACCCTTGGCTGTAAACATCAAAAAGAGAAATAAATGAAAATGGATATGCATTAAAGTTGAAAAGTTAAATATGTCATTATATTAAATGTTTCCTGTTGGATCTAAAAATTGTAAATATTGAATCAGTGTGTTTTCTCTCTGTTACTGCTGTCTAGTTGGAGGCACATATATCATTTTCTCCTCTAGTAATTAAGAAATAATTAAACAAAAATAGGCCATTTCCAGCAGACATTTACATTCCTATTACTTTACTTTATCTAATGCATTATTCTGCTTCAAATTTGGGGCACAACTGCCTTAGACTAGATCTAGCATTCATGGTATAATCTTTAGCACTATTAATCACCTGCTAATACGGCTTGATGTTTTATGCCTTGCTTAAGGGTTGTCCATTATATGGCGGCAGTGTATTCCAGTAATAACTGACACTAGCACAACCATTAGTTGTGAAGTGTTCTGATACAGTTCGAAATATAATCTTCATACAGTGCTAAGTAAAAACAACCTACAAAGAAACTACACCTAGCCAGAGGGTTCGTTTACTAATAAGACAGATAACAAAATAACCCAAGCTCGATTATTTTTCTATTTGCAATGTCGCCTCTATGTCTAGTCGGATATTACTCGGGTCTGTATAGTCAATCCACAAAAGCATAGGGTCCTTCAACTAAATTGAAATAGACCGATATACTGGCGGAGAACAATGGCGTGAGAAATGAACAATTAGTTTAGGCCACGAACTTCAGAGCTGTATACTAATATATGATTAATTGTCTGCTAATGCCGAGAAAATTGGAGATATATCGAGACATCTAACTATGCCACTACAAGGGATAAATAAAGTGGGACAACCGTATTCTTGTGAGAGCTCCTAGAGTGTACGAGACGAAACACTCATTCGCCATGCCAGGCCGTTGCGCGTTTATTTCCGACAATATTTGGGGTGACGTTTTCCACAGATCAGCTTATAAAAAAATTAAATACAAGTTTACCCGGATGTACCTTAAGAGTCAATGTCTCAGCGTAGCAAGTAGATTCGATTCTAGTTTAGAATGAGTCTGGGAGACATTGTCATTTACAGAAATTCAGAACAAATAACACGTCATTAACATTCTACAAGTTCCATGAGACTCAAACCCATAGGATTAAGTTTCTTGCATTATATAATTTACTGATTAAGACAGCTAGAGAAGAAATTGGCAGTGTACAATACTGCAAGATTGTAATAAACATATCCCCTATATTCTACCCCAAAAATAATGAAAAGTTACACATAAATATAGTAAATGTGAATTGAGCCCTTCAGGACACTGGTGGTCTAAATCGATATTTAAACATTTTCAACAGTTATGTATGTCGTTTTTCATTTCAACTTATTTAACTTGTTGATGTTTAGTGCCAAGTTTCAAATTAATTCACAATATCAACTTAAATATTTTCACAGTGTTCACACCACAGTGTAGCTGAAATATCGCTGAACAGTATAATACAGCTACAGTATACAGTAGGGCGTAAAACACTAAGCAATCAAAAAATCAATCTGATTTAATTTGGCTTGTAATAACTAATACGGATGATCGTCTGTATTTTTACCAACTATGCTTAGGTCTAATGAGCAGCTAAAACACCAAAGTTGCATCGACTTTTGCTGATTTGTGATATTAAAGCGCAACTCATTGAGCGTGAAAAGAATAGATATCGATAAATAAAATCGTTATAACGTTTTATGTTCCAAAACTAAACAAACGTGTTTATGCAATATTTCATTATAAATGTGGGTGAGTGTAGGCATTTGGTAATTGATTGTCTAATCGATGTCTCGGTTCGCAAACATGCCTCGCGAAGTTTCGGGTCCAGCCTAACCACAATGCTACATATCGGCCTCTGTAATGCTGGGCTACTGATACTCTAAAATTGCTACCTGGTTGGGGTAAAAATGTTCACAATGCTGTGAATGTGAACGAAATTTACTTTTGTACAGTTTTTGGATATTTTTGTCTTAGTTAAATTTAAAATATAGTTAATCAATCAACCCTTTTATGGGTCTATAAATAAGAAAATTATATCCTTAAAGTAAATAACTGTCGTGCGCTTATAATTAGAGCCAAAAATGATATAATTATATAAAATAAGGCATTGTCGCATTATAATAGAGGTGTTTGTTTTTACTCGTGGATCGAGCATTTGGCTAGTGACGTGAATACCAGGTTGATACTTTGCTGGATACCGTCTGTTGACGGGCTTGTTAATACATCGGTCACCCAAAAATAACGAGTTCACATAAGACTGGGGCAATGTCAATATTCCACAACATTTTAAGTTGCAATTGATAGAAACAATTCTTCCATTTACATTATACAATCACGTTTAATTTACCTATATGAAGTTAGTTATGTCGTCAAGCTATATACTCCGGCCAGTCCACTTGGAAGCAACCGTTTTCAGAAACTTCGCTCCCAAATGTCCTTTGGAAAAGCATGATTGTTTGGGATTATGGAAAGACGATGTTATTGTCTGAAGAACAATCCAATATGTTGTGTAGTTACCTACCCTGTGTTGGTTTAATTTACTGCAATGGTTACTGAAAAGGATTTATTTTTTGCACTAACGCTACTGCACAAACGTATGGAAATTCGTCGGCAAATAAAAAATTGAAAAGATGGTGTGATGTCTCAGATCTGTCGCTGAAGGTATAAAAATAGCAATTTTTTGGACCACAGTAATTAACAAGGCTTTCAATTGCCGCCAAGAGTAATCCGTCATTTAGTAATTCCAAAAGGTGAGCTGATCTCCTTTCAATAGTACTTTCCCAATCAGTTAAATGATGGGCTAATATTTCAAATATATTCTGTTTCTGTTATTTAAACGTATTTGGAACAAATGCTCTTAAGATTTGTGTGTTTCTATACTCAGACATGTTGTCATGTGTTCAGCGGTAGCCACCCACTGTGTAGAATAGCTCGGTGAAACAAATGACAATCAGCACGGATAATTATAGGAATTTAGCCAAATCGCCAAAACTACTTGATATATTTTTAAAAAAAACGTAAACAAATGTGTGTTGTGTTGACATCATGAGAATATTATAAATCAATACCATGTAAAATCGTATAATGCACCTCTCTGACATCGTCTTTGAAAGTGACAAAGACATATTACGTTTTATTGCTACTGTAAAAAAACATAGATTATTTCGCGCCACGGAAAAAACATTTGGTATTTTTCTAAGATATTTCCTGGATAGTTAATAACGGTTATCAAACAATTGATGGAAGCTTTAGGGAAAACGTACGAAATAAAATTGGTTGTATCGCAAAATATTTATTGGACTGGTGGTAAAGTATAACGGGAAATAATCTATATTTGTGGACACCTTTGAATAGAGTGTGGTAGTGTAATCTATCAGAGAGTATAAACGATTTTCATCAATAATGCATCTCTCTGGGATTTAACGTGTGATAGCTGACAAATAATGGGCTGGTAAATTATCTGAAATCAGGCTGAGCTGCTAAATCAAATGAGCACAAAGAAGATAAACTGAATTGAATGTGACGATAATGAACTGAATTGAGGGCTCTATACAGGTCAACTTGAGGACAACATGTTTAGAGGAGTAAGTGTGTTTCCCTAAGCGTATTCAGTAGCATTTTATACGACACCAGTACCAGTTCAAATGTAAATCTTGAATAACCCATAACTAACTTTGATGAATCGCTATAAAAAGCTTCAATATTTATATATTTATCGGTACACATTAAAAAAAAATTAAATTAAATTAAAACAAATGAGGCATTGTCTTGATGCTGACTTGTCTTCTTTAAACGTGACAAAATAATTAGCAAAACAGGCAAAGATTTAGTTTTTTGTTTGTTTGGTTGACTGCTCCAAAGCCTCCAACCAACCCTGTTTTACATGTATATTGTTTTTTGTTTGTACAAAAACGTCCCATTTATACGTCAATGTTTATTTTGCCTTAAATAGTTTGATTTTGCTTTGTGTTTACTTTGAACTTTATTTAGGTATATAAATGTTTATTGTTGCTCACCCTGATGATTGCATCATGAATGCTGAAATATTTAGATAAAAAGTTATCGTTTTGCGGAACAACCCCGATTTTGTATTAATTCATTGTAAGGTAAGTCTTGAATCAAGTCATAATTTTGAATTGGTCTCCTATCATCTTCGGACACTTAGATAAAGACATTCTCGATAAATGAAAAACTTGAAAAATTCCTCTGCTGTATTACTGGGATAATTACTGATTGGCTTTTTGCCATTAATGTCCCCAGCAATGTATGCAATATACATTGCTGAACCGCAATAATTTTAGATAATGATTATAAAATAAATTATGAAAGGAAAGTCATATACACTGTATTTTATTACTGTACTTCTGAGCAGTTGATAATATGTTGTAGAAGAATGATATATATTAAGGAGTAATTTACGTCTCTAGGTTTCCATCATTCACATAACACCGTTCACAATAGACAGAAACAAAAGACAGGTAATTTTCGATGCATTGTAACCAAGAGAAATCAAGTACTCCAGTAGTAAAGTAAGTTTACTGAATAATGCAGAATTCTGTGACCGTTCGTGCGAGCTAGGCTAGACACCAGTTAGCTGTAGGCGGTCGATAACCACATTAAACCATATATCCATATAAAGCGAAACAGTTTACCAATAGAAGGAGAAATGTAAGTTGCATAATAAATAGACCCCCTTTTTTGTTACAGGAGATTGAAGTCGGTTAAATTGATTATACTGATAGTTCATTGAACAACATTAATCAGTGGTCGCCGGATGTTTTAATCACGAATCAATTCTGCCAGAAAAAAATTAGATTGATTTTTAATTATTCAATGTCCTTCCCACTCACTGAAATCTTTATTTAAATTAAAAAAGCTTCCAGAGGATAATGGAAATCACTCCCAAAAGTCTTGGAGAAATGTCTCTTCGCTTTATAGAGTATGGTATTCGTTTAGAGAAGTTAAGAGATTCGTTAACAAATTTCGTGTGTTCAGATACTGTCAAATCAACACAGATTTATCTAAATATAAGAAGAAAAAGGGTAACAAGTAACCTGGTAAACCTGATCTCGTCATCAATTTTTAATCAGAGTGAGAATCCCGACAGGCGCCGTGTAATGATTCTGTGGCCTGCGTTTTATGCCGTAGAATGCTTTCCTCCTAACTTACCACTTATCACCAAAATTGCAAATAAAGATCTAACTAAGTCATTTTTTGGTCAATTAAAGATGAATCAGATGACTACTGCCATGGTGCTGACTGTCTGTATTTTGAATGGTGCAACTGAGTTGCATTTACCAACTTGTCTCTCTATACAATGATACAATTCATGAACTGTGGTAATATCTTTAAGCAGGAAATTTACAGTACAAATTTTACACACAGAACAGATAATTGTACGTCTTGCGATATTTAGGCTCATTTTTTTTTTATTACGGAGGTCTCGTCCGTTATTTACCACGAATATTGTGTAAACATCACAACTTTCGTTAACTTATTTGTCTAAACATTTTTATTGTCTGGAGATATGATATTCTAAAAAACTTTGCGAGGTAGGAATCCTTCGGGAATCGAACCAAATATTAAATAGAGTATGGCACCAAACCACCAGCAGCAATTGCCGGACACCCGAACTACATTATAGTCAATCGGTCTTCAATACACACTTTTTTTTAGGTAATTAAAGACATATGCCAACCTTGACATCAAATTTATTTTCAATATTTTTTCACTAGATATAAAAGACGTTTTTGTATTAGAATTGTATCAGTTTGTCTAACACTCCAGTAAAGTACTATGTTGGTCGTTCAATGACAATGGTACATGGAGCCAGTATAGTAAGTAAGCAGATATTTAACTTACAAGTATATTTCTTTTTTTGCACCAACTTCATGAATTTATCGAAGAACGACGTTAAACCCCAATCAAACAAACAATCACACAAACAAAGCGAAGAACGATCAGCTTTTGATATTTGTGAGTCATTTTATGATCACGTTAATAACATAATTGTTTGGGTTTTTTCATCCTGAGACTAGATGCTGTGCCAATATGATGGCATTGAATTGGCCATAGACCGTTTCCTGCCAGTTGTATAGATGTTTGGTGTTTACTGCTGCCTATGAACTATTACATTTTTATTATATATAATTCTAAGGATTACACCCCTCTGCATGTATTTGTACCACATGTCACTACAAAATCCATTAGACTAAACTCGATTGAATAAAAGACATACACAGGCCACGTAACATTGTGCTGGATATTTCGGCTAGAGGACTGTTCAATGCTCCATCAGATCTGTATTTCTTTAATGATAAATATAAGTGTGTGACGACAGAAAATTTCCTTAATTCGGACTATCATTGTGTTCAAATAACAGTCCTCAACACATCAATGTCTAGACAGAGAGAATAAACCCCAGTCGAAAGAAATGAGTGTAGCTACATTTCTTTTCATACAGTGCTGATCTACTGACACTTTGATTTTCACAACGGTATTAAGATCACAAATCACAACTTTATTCTTCAAGAAATCCAGTACCAGAGAGACTTTTTAGGCATTAAACAATAAAGATATGTATCATGAAAGAAGTGTACGTATATTGGCGTTAGGTGTTATATCTGCAGAGTACAGTTTGGTTATCAACATAGGGGTTTTTTTATGAACACGTTAAGCAGTTCAGACCCTGTTGACCTAATTTGCTCTTTTTCGCCATAATCCATTATAGATCACGGTTAACTGTAGTAAAAAACGTAAAACAATGTGTGGAGTCGCCTTCCAAGCTTATCGAGATAGAACCAGTCTTGTTTATGTAATTATAACTGCTCACTGGCAGACTTTAGTCGGATTC
>JAVFBW010146165.1:0-12570 GCA_034783835.1 Mopalia ciliata
TTTAAAAAAATATTTCTTCACCTGTAGTGGACTTCCTGCTAATATTGTGCCAAATCATGGTCATATACGTGAAATAATTTAATCTATATGTAGCTGAAAATTGGTATTTCACATTTTTACAGTTTTTCACTAGAAAAAAAGGCCAGTATTTTAAAAAAATATTTCTTCACCTGTAGTGGACTTCCTGCTAATATTGTGCCAAATCATGGTCATATACGTGAAATAACCTTCTATGCCTTTTATACCATATTTAACCAAGATAAAACCAATTATATTTTCATGCATTTTAAATATTGGAAAAGTCAAATACTTGATCCCTCTAATATGATTTTACCGGAAGGCTTTGTTAGTTAACTAAGAGCCAAAGGGTATAATACTGGCTTTCATTGAGTGTCTGACAGACAGGTGTGATGGAGGGGAGGGAAGAGCGGTGAAGTAACCACACCGAAGTAAACAGGTAAAAAATTAAAACCCTAGACAGCTGTGCCTGTCAATAACATGTCATTGTCAGAGGGGACATCTTCTTCTTGTAGCCTAGTGCATCTTCACAAGTCACCTTTTTTATAACAAAAGATTTTAATTCCCATTCACACACAAAGCCATAGTGAATGTTCTATTTTTGAAAAGATTATTTTGGGTACCATCTTTTTAGTAGGAACATCTGCCCTGTGTTGACCATTCATATTCTTTTTTTAATTCTTTGTTCTTTTAATGTTAGTAATGGTTCATTCTACTTTGGTTTCCAATATCAGAACTTCAAGATTTAAATAATATTCTGATACAGGAGAGAAAGCTTGAAGTCATGTGGACAAATCAAGCATAAATGTTTGTGTCCCCTAAAATTCAAAATTAAGTCATTAACTTTTGATGAACTAAAATAAAGACCATTTATTGATATACATGTAATATAAAATCATTCTGGCTGGTACAGGAGTTTCTTGTTAAAGGATAGCAGTTGCCCAACGCAAGATTTTCAGTAGATTTCACTCCTAAGTAAACTTACCTTGGTAAATTTGATAGCAAACATGCCTGAAGTTTATAGTTCTTTCGCAAATTATTTCAGCTTTAGGATCTTAAATTAATCATGGTCTAGTACAGATAACATTTATTGAAAGTTGTAGTTAGGGTTTTAAAATAGTATTGTTTATTCGAATTAACTGCTGCCCCGTGAGGGAGCGGGTGGGCCAAGGCCCTGCCGAATACTCCCTCCGCTTCCTCGGTCGATCGTAAGAGGCGAGAAAAGAGGTTGCTTTCTGTTGCCCTGGTTTTCTCAGAGCTAAAGGGTAACGGGAAGCAGATTTGTTTGTGATGTTTTGTTTTTTTCGTCCGTCGTCATATAAGTGAAATACCCTTGAGTACGACATTAAACACCAATCAAACAAAAACAAACAAACAATCAAAAGATAGGCCAGGCTTAAATTGGTACAATCACAAGCATACTTTGTTAAAAAAAAAAAAAAAGTTGAAAATATTTTTTTTGTGTCAAAAGATCTTTACAAATCGGCATATTTTGATAGCCAATTCGTCTTTTGTCATGTTTTCCGATCACGCGAGCATCTGTATTAGTTTTAATTACTATCTACTGTTTTGTATGTCTACAAAAAAAAATAATAACTGCCAATAAAAAATCCTGACTGCCTAGCCCAATTTTTTCAGGTCCTTAGAGGAAACACAGCAATTTTTATTTTTTTTAAGGCCTAAGAATGACGAACATGTATTGTGTTTTCCAGTTCAAATACCTTTGAAAGCATTGAAGGGTGGCATTCCTAACTCCTTTATCATTATGTTGTAACTTTTGTGATAGAATTGAACTTGGTTAACTGTGTATCTAAACACTGAAGAACTTACTTGGCTTTGTACGACATGTTTAACCATCACATGCTGTAATTAATCACCCATCCTCCACTACCCCCACACTGGGAATGCGGTAACCTCTGTTTGGGTCAAAGCTTTCCTTGTAGCGAGAGTGATCACTCTCCTGCATGTAAAATGTGGATTATCAGGTATATGAGCGAGTCAAATGTTGTAGGTCTGGCAATCATTGGGGTGGCTCTTACAAGCTTTCCTATTGGTTTTCCACGGAATAAGGCTGTGTACAGTGTGAAGTGGACAATCCCTCATCATATAAGAGAAATACTCTTGAGTACGACGTAAAACATCAAACAAACAAACAAACCTTCACGTAAAATACTCTTGCCCAACAATTTGTGTGAGCTGTTTGTAGCTCACCTGTCCATGGTTAAGTAGTGTGTGTGTCAGCCTACTAATTCTACTTGGATGTACCGCTCACAGGTTAAATTATGTCTGTCACCATCAGGTATATGAGTGAGTCACATGATCAGGCTCCAGCAATTGTGGGAGTGGGTTTTACCAGGCTTTCTCCCAGTTTTCCACTGATTTAGACAAAGAATAGTGTGAAATCGACAAGACGTGCCATATTAGGAGAAAAAAACGTTAGTACGATGTTAATCCTCGATCAAACTGAATAAACTCATTGTTTATGCTTTAAATCATTAATATTAACAAGTGTGTCTTCTTTTTCTGTCTTCCAGACAAGTGATAGATGGAGAAGAAAACCGAGACAAGCGTATGCACTGTACATTCAATATACTGGTAAGTTCATTCCTGTACTTCCTCCTTTGTAAGTCTAGAAATCTTATGGTTAAAACTTGTGAAGTACTCCCTTTCCTGAAAGAGTGTGCATGTTCTTTAGAAGAGTGTGCAACTTTAATCTGCTGTAATAGGCTACTGGTTAGTTTAAATTTATTTAAAGATAATAAAAATGTTTCCTGGACAATATAACCCTTGTAATATTAATGTTGGCTAAGTTGGTTCTTCTCTTTTGGCTATGTAGATGAAGCGAATTTGTTTGTGATTTGTTTCTGTAAACCTAGTAATGTTGCCGTGTCTTAGTGGTTAGCAAGCACGCTCATTAAGGCCTATTTTGAAGTACCGTTCACAAGATCGAGTATGCCTGTTGACCCTTAGGTACATGATTGAGTCACATGAAGTTGTTCCGGCAATCATGTGTGTGTGTGTGTGTGTGTAGGGGGGGTGGGGGTACAAGGTTTCCTCCCGGTTTTCCACTCTATTAACGCTGTGTACAGTGTGCAATGGACAATCAGTCGTCAAATAAATTAAACACCCTTGAGTATGATGTTACGCCCCAATCAAACAAATAAACAAACTTTTCAGAGGAAAACCAGCAACTATATAAAAAAAATGTAATAGCAGATTTGCTGATAATACAGTGCGATTGCTAATTGTAATACGACTTATGATTTGGGTTTCTTCCCTTTTTATTGTAAGGTAATTCAGGTGTAACAGTGTTGAGATAAGGATATCAGTTTGATTTGTTTCCTTATTACCGGACTGTCAATAGCTTTAGGGCATTGAGTTTACCACATACAATCAACTCTTTATTGAGAGTACTATTTGTCCCAATACTGGCTACTCTGTATGAATCATATTAAGTATTCAGAAGTCATTATAATATTCGATAAAAACATGAATATTATGAAGGAGTTAGAGGAAGGGTTTGATTCTCATCATTTGTTATTTTTAATCCTATAATGAGATAGGGTAATCGTACAATGGTGGCAGTGTTCAATCATTTTACCAGCGTACACACCTGTACATTTACCTGTGAAATATTTTTCATATTTTTGTGGACTCTTTAGGAGACTGGAATGTTTTCCTAGCAGGATACAGACTAGAGATCTTTATGAAGTGTGTCATCAAATTTTTGTAAAAACTTTTTGGGACAATTTTTTTGTCTTTTTTTAAGCCCTAATCACTCAATATTCAGATGTTTGGATTAATAGATCTGTAGAAAACAAAAGGATAGAGACTTGTTGCTGATCTCATCTTTGCCTCGTTATAGATTTCTCGACCCACTTCTCATTTCATGAATGTGATTGACAAGCAAAACATTTATCTAAAATACAGGAGGATAGAACATTTGTGTTGAGGTTGAAAAAATTCCTGATGTATGGACCTTGTTTAAATCTGTCTTCGGCGATATGAGTGCATGGAATGGGCTGTTATCGGGGTATAGCTGATCACATGACTGACCTGTTAAAGCGGGAAGCGAGCAGTCTCGAATCTGTGGCCATCACTAACCAGGAAGGCGTTGAAATCATCGGCTATCGCTTGCTGACACCAGCTCATGTTGTCATGAGAATAGAACGCTCAGAGCGCCCAGGGAAATTCTGTTACCAATCATTGGTTCTCTACTTTCAGAATTTTTACAAGGCCGATGGCAACCGCACAGAGATGTATATTCGCTACATCGATAAACTACACTGTCTGCACGTGGATGCTCAGAACTTCGTGGAAGCTGGTTTCACTCTATTGTTGTACGCAGATTTATTGTCGCCTGATTGGGATGATGCCCCACTGGGGGCACAGCTCTCCTACCCCCCACAGAGAGTCTGGGAGCGTAAGGAGGCCCTCTACAAGGATATCATCGAACACTTTGATAAGGGAAAGGTCAGTCCATTTATGTATCTATCATTTTGTGGCAAGGCCTTAATGATTAACATCATTTATGCAACAGTAAAGTTTGGTGTTCTTGAATCAATAATTTCTTAGTTATTGTATGTTCGGTTATATTTTGTTGCCCTTGGCGATGAATCAGAGGTTAGCCTGTTGGCCCACTGATCATTCTCGTACTGCTGCTCACAGGTTCGACTCCTTCTGTTGACCTCAGGGATATGAAGTTTCAATAATAGCGGTGGACCGTTGAGGTTTCTGTTGATTTCCCAACATGTTAAAGTTTTAAGTAAAGAGGGGACAATACATTATAAGTGAAATACCCTTGAGTACGCTTAAACCCCAAACAAACGAATACAGTCTGTGATATTATGTATCTTTGGATAATAAAACAAACACATAAACATTAAGAAAAAATAATAGATTGAAAGAAAATTGATTTGGGATTTATGCCATGCTTAAGGGTATTTCACTTATATAACGGCGGTGTATTCTAACAATAATTGACACTAGCACAGCCGTGATGTGAGATGTTTCCATAATGTGTGAAAGTCAATTTCCCTCCAGTGCTTAGTCAAGACAGCCAAGCTACTCTCTAAACAAACTGCCTTTTGCCAGACGATAAAAATGATGATAAAAAAGTGTTGTACTGTATACAGAATAAATTTATTACCCATTGTGCATTGTCCGTGAGTGTTACCAATACGCTCATTTTTAGACCAAATGTGTTATGAACAAAGAACTAGCTTAATGCATATTTTTGATTTAATATTGATTTTCTCAGGCCTGGGAGTACAGTATCCCTCTTTGTAAAGAACTCTGTCAGCTCTATGAGAAGAAGTGCTATGATTACAAAAAGCTCAGTGATATACTGGTGAGTTAAATATTATTCATTATCACTCAATCATAACAAAGTAACAGTCATACCTGATTCTCACATTTCTGAGCCTGCGGCCGTGGCTTAGTGGTAGCCTGTGCGCTATCTAATCCTACTACAATATACTGTTTTTACAAGGTTTCTTCTCGGTGTTCCACCGTAATAAGGCTGTGTACAGTGTGAAGTGAAGTTAAACATCAAACAAACAAACGAATCATGTTGCCCTGGTGATCTCAGAGTTAAGGGGGAACAGGAAGTCAATCTATTTGTGTTGTCTGTATTACATACTGTCGTTGTCTGAGTCGCTTGTCTTTGTTTGTTGCCAGTTGTGTAGATGGTGGTTTCCTTCACCCATTTGTCTGGCATGTCAAGTGAAACACCTCGAGTATGACGTTAAACCCCTATCAAACAAACAAACACCCAATCACAACACAGTATATGTGATATATGATTCTCAAATTTCTGGAGAATTTTTTACCGAGCAATTAAAGGGAGGTTTCCACCATAATGCAGTGTGAAGTGGACAATCCGTTGTCATATAAGAGAAATATCTTTGAGTACAACGTTAAACCCCAATCAAACAAACCCTTACCAGTTTATTGCTGTCAAACAAGATTTATTCCACAAAATAATGCATGCTGATATGGTTGTTATTGTGCATTTTCACTTATTTATGTAAATTATGTTTAACCATAACTTCACAAATTATGTTCAAACTTTGTTTGTATCACATTTTTTTTTGTTGCTTTTTTTTAGCAAAAGCAGGCAACATGTTTTACAAATATCATGGAAGGGCCGTCACTACGACAATCTCCCTCATATTACAGAATCGCTTACTACGGACAAAGCTTTCCTCCATTTGTTAGGGTAAGTTCTCTGCAAATATGCTTAGAAGGGGGGACCTGTTAGCTACTCAGCTTCTTCATGATATTATGCTAAGAAATATTTATGGGTCTTTATTTTTTGTAAAATAATAATGTAGTTATATATTTTATATCTTAAACCCTTGCTGGGGTGATCCAGTTCATAGGTTTCAGACGTTTTTATCAAATTTAAAATAGCAAACACGTATTCCTATGTATTTAAACAAGGTATATTGTGAAATGGACAGTCTGTCCTCATATCAGTGAAATACCCTTGAGAACGACACTAAACTCCAATCAATCAAACAATCATTTCATTTAATGTACAAAAAAGTTTAACTTTGAGTGTTCCCTGTGTTCCTTGGAAGATAGGAAATAAATAACTGTGATATTCTTTGACTGGTTTCAGAACAAAGAGTTTGTGTATCGAGGGGACGAATGTCAGAGGTTAGGGGTCCTAATTCACCAGTTACAGACAGAGTTCCCAACAGCCACCATAATGAGCAGTAATAATACACCCGAAGAGGCCATCAAAGACGGGGACACACAATGTATCCTTTATACACACCACTGCCATAAACTCCCACAGATAACCAATGACATGGACAATTTTATAACATTTTATTTAATCAATAATACGGTTATTTTAAATAAAAAATCTGTTAAAATTATCTAAAAAAAATTATATTTTAAACACAGTCTTAAAATGAAGTTAAAAAATTATGTAATACTACATATAATTCTAGACTTTTGATTAAGGGCATATTTGGAGAAAGATTAAACTCTGACACTGCAAAATACTTCACATTATATGATTGTTCGAGTGTGGCCCTGGAGAACAGTTTCAGGTGACAGGGTAGACCTCTGTTTTACTGCCTTTACATGAGTAAGGGGAGATAACTTTGACTAGCGGGACAGGTAAGAGATTAAAATGTGTCACTCTCCAGTGTGCCACATTATAGCTTTATGAAGAGAGAAAATCGCCGTCTTCACTGGGTAAGAATTCGAGACTCACTTTGCCGTGAGCCTCTGTAGCTCAATCGGTTGAGTGTTGGGCCTGTAACCCAAAGGTCACGTGTTCGCTTCCCGATGGAGACAAACAAATTTCGCTCTCTTCATTTATTTAAAATATATATATATATGTATATATTTTTTGTTAAAAGTGTTTTAAGTCCATGAGAATTGCTTACTAACAACAGGCTGTCATTAACATAAATATATTTAACATAAATTGGCACAACACGTTAACTCAAGAGTATTATACTTGAAGCAACAAACGCCAATTAGAACAACATATAAGGCCCAGATAAGCATAGGTAGGAGTCGTTAATCACAGATGGCACAACAAACACGTCAGGCTAACTAAACATAACGATGCAAAATTAAAAGAAAAATACAATTTGTATAAATTCAATTGCACCTTATTTGCAGCAGTATTTCTGACTCTTATATTGAGTATTAGTTTAAATTTATTTCGACTGTCCACTCATATGTGTAGCCATAAACAAACAGTTACCTTACTTGCTCTTTAATGACAATGGCAGGTCCACTTCATGCTATGAGTAGTTGTTATTCTAAGATTTTTAGTCTCCATAACTTTTTGAATTGCGGCATGGATTTTTCTAACAGGTATACTGAGATAATTTGCAATTCTCCACGTATACAATATAACAACCTTTGCATTGTATCTGATATAATATGATATGAGAGTACAAGTTTTGACAAGTGAGTATAAAAACTTGCACAAAAGTGCAAACTTCTTTTCAATACTGTTATTGTGTGGCTATATAGTTTAATACATGGTAGAGTAATGACAACACAGTTCTCAACATCCCCCATAACCAATTACCGTCGGCTTAGCTTTGAGATACTTGCCTTATGACATTTTCATTTGCGCTTGCCTTCTGACGCCTTTCGTGACAAAAAAAACCCAACAAACAAATTACTCATTTCTAGGGTTGTTTTTCCTTACTATTGATTTAAACTCCAATGGTGGTCACTTTTGTTTGATGTAACGGATGAGGACAATTGAATGTATGCCACGGCTGCCTTTGGCGCTTACAAGATGCCATGAAGAAGAACACGATCTCTGACATTTAAGATTTGAATACTTCGTAGAAAGATTTCATTACTACTGCTTCCCAATGGAAATAAAACTCGTTATGCAATACCATTCGGAACGAGTTAAACAGTTTAACACAATGGTTGTCTGCGAAAAGACCTGGAGACAAGCCAGACGATCTTGTGGGAATTATTGCCGCCAGCGTTCCCACGACAAAGTATCTTCCAATTCACCGATACCTTATTATTTTGGAGATTTATTGTTGATGGTAGTGCTGCTAGGAATTTGCCTAAAATCTATCATCTTTCGACACATAGCCTTCTAACATTATATCATGTTTAGCCAACCAGGTGAATTTCCCTGGAGGATCTGAAACAATCAGTTATAAGTAACACTTTTATCTCTTTCAAATCTAGCTTGGTAGGTATTGGCACTCCTTGTTATCTGTTTTGAACTAAGTCAACAGTGATGGCTCTTTCTGTTGTAGTGTGACATCTTGACCTGATTACCATGGCCCGTTGTCAGCGAAGCCGATTCTGACCTTGGGACATTGCCTTATGACAGATGGATGTGAACAAACAAGGGGCACAGGTTTGTTTGTTTGATTGGGGGTTTAACGTCGTACTCAAGGGTATTTTACTTACATGACGACGGATTGTCCACTTCACACTGCTCTTTGCGTAATTTTGATGGGAATCCGAGAAGACATATCTTAAAAATCACCCCTGCGATTGCCGGAGTCACAGCATGGGATTCACTCATATACATGGTGGTCGAGAGAAGGACTCGATCCCGTGTATGATTAGTAAGCTCATACGCTTCCACTAAGCCACGTCCGCGAGCAGGGCGCAAATTAGCTATAAAATGTAAGCTTTAAGTTTATCGACAGACGTTTTTCACATCAATTCTGTTTTAACAGATTACTTTCTTGTAATTTGGATAAAAATATCTCCATTTAAAAGACGATCTTTGATAAAGCTGAACCGTCAGTATTCCCTACGCTATATAGTGACGGTACCTGGATCGACATGTTATATGGGTGGGTTCCTTGACAAGGTTATGGGAGTTATAGAATTCCAAACCGAAAGCCTGCGTTTACTATCCACTTTCACTTTTCGTGAATAATGATCTCTTAAAGACAATTGGGGAGAGGTACCAGACCTCAAATCACAGGACAGATAGTACTTCATGTATTATAGACTGGAGTAACGTGAAACGTGAATCACATTCATTTCAGTTATGTCAAATCTGTGGTGCAGCGTTTCTAACCTGCTGGATACACTACTTGACGTTATCAAGAGATGAGATTTGTACAACAACACGTAAGTAGTCAATGATCCTTACCAGTGGTGTATCTAATCTTATACACCAGTAAACATATTTGGATGTGTTAAACTTTAATGTAAATGATGTGGGAAATCGGGGATATAACAGAACATTAATTTGTACGAATTATACAATTTTCTTAGGTACAGAACATTATCACTTATCAATAAATAAATCATCACACATTACAAACACAACATCCCAATACATACAGGGATGATTAATTTTGAAAGTCCCTTGATATGTTCTTCAGAAAGTGAAGTAATACAATCTGGCTTACATACTGGTGCTGGTGTGCACACTAGCTTTACGTCAAAAGAATAGCATTCTTGCTGTTATCGATTTTGTAATGGTTACAAAAAGGGAAGCATTGATTTAAATCTTGCGCTGAGGCAGTTAAGAAAAGTTTATTTGAAAGAATACGCTTCAGTTTTCCTCGCTGACAATCCTAAGAGGAAAATCCATTTAAACAAAACTGCTAGTCCTTTTATCTCAGTCTTGTGAATCACTCCAAACGTTCGGTAGACTGGCTATCCATGCAGACATATTAGTTTCAAAGAATACAAATGACCAAGAACTCAGCAAAAGAGCAGTTAAAGCCGACATCAATAGATGACCTGTTTTGCTACGTTTAGTTGAAATGTGTATATTGGGCGTTATACTCGGTCTGCCAATAGACCGTGTACACCGCAAGTAAAGGCGAAACAGTTTGAATGAAACTAAACTCAAAACGCATGTCTGCTGTTAAGTAACAATGCTGTTAAGTTACAACTTAAAATACAATCACCTTCGCTGCAGAAGCGTGCTTAGGCTACACTCTGCTTAGAATCCCTTGTAAAATTAACGTGCCTCATTATTGTCACGTACATTGTACACTGACGTGGTATAGACACTTAGTAACACAGATTGACTGACTGACTGATGAATAGGTTGACCTTTTAAGCAGTTATAATATTTAAACAGTATCACAATCGGTATCCTTCATGCCAATACACCCAAAGAGAGACATACATTTAGGTGAAAGGATAAACGTGAGTGTTACATTTAAAAAAATATTTATATATCGTCAATGAATAAAACATTTCATTTCGGATCTAACAATTTAGATATTTGGTTTTAACATATGTCGACTTTATATGGCTTGTTATCAATCTGTTATCAAAGTTAAATTATATTATATATACAATACGTAATACATGCTATTTGTTGTTGTCAGTCTGTTGGACTCGTCCAGACGGTATTTGATTCTGATGATTCGGTGCATGAGGGTCGTGTGTTCGATTCAAGGATGGGTTTCACCCCGCAAACTTTTCTTTGCTGGAATCAGTTCAAGCTACATGTAAAGTGTCATCCGCAGAACACAGTGACAGGCTTAAGGCACGTAATGAGAGCACTGCCAGCAATTCTGTCAAACTATTCCTTAGTAGAGGTGACTCAGTAGAGCTGTCGCCTCCCAGTGGCAAAATCCACACAGTTTTCCAACGTTCTTGATGTCGTAGATGCAGTCACGAATTGCACACTTTGGAGGCATTTTAACTTTGTCAAGAAAAGTTTTCGGATGTGTTTGTGGCATATGCGATAGGGCTAGAACCATCTGGTCCTTTCGAGACATTGCAAAGAAGCATATTTTGACAAATTCGAGGATGAATGTCAGTTAACGCTGGAATCCCTTGTCTCTTACACCATGAGAAGGACTGAGCATAAGATCCTTACAAAGCATTTTTGGATTTTGATATGAACTTGTGGATGACTGCTTTTAGACAACTCTGTCGTCAGGGATACCCAACGGGTTAGACTTTTAGTCGTCGAGCATTTTAATCATAGAGTTTTGGCAGTCGGGCATGTTAATCACATAGACTCTTCGCAGTCGGGCATTTAACCATATAATTTTAGCATTTGGGCATGTTAATCATATACTATTAGCAGTCCAGCACTTTAATCATAGACTGATAGCTGTCGGGCAATCATAGACTGTTAGCAGTAGGGCATGTTAATCACAGACTGTTAGCAGGCGGTCATGTTAATCCTGGACAAATAGCAGGCGGGCATGTTTATTATAGAATGTTAGCAGTCAGTCATGTTAATCATAGACTGTTAGCTGTCGGGCATGTTAATCATAGACTGTTAGCTGTCGGGCATGTTAATCATAGACTGTTAGCTGTCGGGCATGTTTATCATAGACTGTTAGCTGTCGGGCATTTTAATCATAGACTGTTTATAGTTGTCGGCCATCTTTTCCATAAACTGTTAGTGGTGGGGCTCCACTACACCACTACATACTGTGAGTGGTGGGAAATAGTATAACAATCATTATTCGACATAACTCTTAGTTCATGCAAGGCATACTACAGCGGCGCTCTGCTGTAAAACCAGAAGACAAAGGTCAATAATCTTCCGGGAATGTGGTTAATTGCAGGGCCCCTTGAAGAAACTGATTCAATGCACCATTACTTCATTGTTTTGGTCATGTATTGTTATTGGTAATATGACAGGACATTGGCCTGGAATCAATACTCTTCTATTGCGAAACATAGCCAGCTAATGTGGAAGGCTACAACGCCTACAAGCATGGCGACGAGAACTCCCTAGTGTATTTGAGATAAATAATTTAGTTTTATGAATTTGTTTTTAATCGAGTAAACTACATGTAAAACTCAATTGTATTATATGGACATTACAAAACGAATTTTCAAATAAAACCACAGTACGTGCGTACACCGCTTATTAAAGGTATATGTAAAAACAAATCGGGAACTGGCAAGATGATTTATCGGTTGCAGAATATGTTGAACGAAGCTTACTTGATTTCGCTCTTTCGCTTTTCGCTCATGTGGGTCAAAAATCTACTGATGAACGAGACGAACCTTGCATTAGTGGACAAACAAATGGCAGCCGATTGAAGGAATAGAAGGTGGTCGGGACTCTTTTGGAGTCTCAAACCGCTACGG
>JAVFBW010146176.1:0-12570 GCA_034783835.1 Mopalia ciliata
TCAAAAACTTTCCATTCTACATTATAAATTGGATGCCAGCAGTAGGGATATGTTAATATGGTAATATAGCCTACGTGACTAGGATACTAATCAGCTGAGGGGCCTCACAGACTGACTGTCTGGCTCTGAGATAGTGGCAAAGATGACAAGTTATTGTGTATGTTTAGTTTTCTTTTAACCCCGGTGGGCAACCTGGACTTATTTTGTGTGAACGGTGAACGTTCGCATGAATTTTCGTTTGCGTAACCTCCACATTACCTGAACGACCGTTCGCGTGAAAAAATAAGGCCTGATGAACCTATAAAACGAATCAATGTAGAATCAATGGAAATATATTGCAATGATATCTAATGGATTTTGCCATACATTATAATTCGTACTTCAATTACGAACTTTGAAAATATCTGTCAGCTGTGTAACCGTCAATTCCAACAAGGTGTAAGCCATACTTGTTAGAGTATACTTTTTCTCCTATGACGTGAATAAGACGCTAGGTACCAGATAAATCGTACCTGATCTAATACGAGTTATCTCATAGATTGGCGAGCCTTTCACACAGCCAGCTACGAGTTATCTCGCAGTAAGGGGAATCCCCTTTATACACTCTAAAACAAATATTAGAAGCAAATTACGTGGTAGAAATTAAATATAGAGAGGGAAGAAGCAGAATACCGGCTTGGCTTATTTGACCCAACTGGGTCCCTGTGATTGGCAGTGAACGCGTTAAAACGAATGGAAATGATAACTCAGTGAGGGTCAAACATATTAAGAACACTTCCTGATTTAATAAAATATCTCACTTGGAATAGTTTCAAAGCTTCATGACAATTTACAAATTTCATCCAAAACATCTTGCAGTATGAGGCCTGCCACTGTGGCTAAATGGTAGCGTGTGCGCTTCCCAATCCTGCTATGATGTACTGTTCACGGGATCGAGTCTGTCTGTCGACCATCAGGTATATGAGCTAGTTACCCGTTGTGGCTCTGGCAATCTCTGGGTGGTTTTTATCAAGTTTCCTCCCAGTTTTCCAACTTTCCAACATTAAACATTTTGGTTGTGCTAGTGTCAATTATTGTTGGAATACACTGCCGTCATATAAGTGAAATACCCTTAAGCACGGGGAAAAATACTAATCAATCAATCAATCACTGGTCTTCATTTCAGTGGAATAAAAAGCAGGCATCCAAGTGTTTATGTAACAAAGATTATTTTAAGCAATATAAGCGAGATTTGTTTTCTACTCCCCTGTTATAATTCCGCTCAAGCATCTTTTTTAGGAAAGTAAACAGGATGTGAAATATTCTGAGCAGCTTTAACCCCAATATTCCCTTGTTTTGCTTTTTTGGATTTTTTGTGGCTAAGTGGTTAGCAAGTGTGCTTACTTAGCGTACTTCAATGTACTGTTCTCAGGATCTCAAGATTTCCTTAAGATTTTCCACCATAATTGGGCAAGAAATAGTGTGGAATGGACAATCCTTGAGTAGTACAACAAAGAAACAAACAAATCACGATATGAAAGGTTTTTGTGGAAACTTGATTGTCGCAGGATTTAAAAGAGATGAACCCAACAAATTGATGAATTACAAACTGCAAAATTTTCATTTAGTTATTCACCAATGCAGAAATCTTCCATCTTTGATTGCATATATTAACTAATGTGCTTTGTTTTGTTTAAATTTCAGGAAAAACATTTGCCGCCAAAAGTTTCTTAGATGGCACTCGTGAAGGATTTACCATGATGTATTGCTGTAAGAAGTATCCTTACAATGCGATTGGTCCAGTGACGTTTCTATGGAAACCTGTCGACCAATCAGATTGTAAATTTGAACATTGGGATGTGATTGACCAAAATATCCAGCAACCTCAGAATTTGATTGGTCAACGGCAAATCTGGATATGGTGTCATCCTTCATGCTATACGCAAGTGTGGGATGAAATCAGTAAAGCATTTCGTTTATCGCCTTCTGAAACTGTTGCAAAAGTTGGGGAAAGAAAAGAAAAAAATGCGGAGTTGCAGGAAGCCTTTGTTAAAAATCCAAGTACAAGCAATGGCCTAGTAAGATTAACATCTTTAAAAGACACACTAATCCGCTACAGATTATCTGGCCCTTTAAACCAGACAATATTAGCAGATTTATTTAAAGAACCTATTGTATCCATGGGAACGGAAAATAAAAAGAAGGACTTCTGGTGGCAGGATTATTATGAGGATAAGACAAGGGAGAAAACTCATGATCAACAATGGCAGAAATGGAACACAATAAAATCTGCCCAATCACCGGCAGAGTTACCTCCCCATACTGTTTTAGCTGTAACTGTACGGGATCCGAGAATTTTTCTTCCACCCAAGAAAAAAATGGTGTCAAATTCTCCCTCAGTTGATGATCAGGAAATTAATTATTTACCCAAAGGTAATGGAAAATTTAGATTTTATTTATGATATGGATTTCTTCAATGTTGTAGCCTCTTGCGTCCAAACACCCCCTTGGTGAGGGTGGGATGTTTTAACCATAGTCACTGTAGGAATTTCCTCTCCTATAGAGCAGCCCTGAGTATTGCTTACTGGGTTATTAAGGTTACATGGAGGTAATGCAAATGAAATGTAAGTGTTTGTAGGAGCTTTCTGTTGCCCTGGTGCTTTCTGAATGAAACCCATTTGTTTGTGGTGTCTGGATTGTCCTGTGAGTATCCCGCATCTGTCCTGTGATGTTTTTGTTTGTTGCCAGTGGTGGTTTCCTTCACCCATTGGGCTGACTTGCCATCATTTGAGTGAAATAACATTAAGTAAGGCGTTAAACCAAACTCAAACAAACAAACCTATAGAGCAGCCTGCGGTCGTAGACTAGAGGCAAGCGTATGCCTGTTTGTTCCTTGATACAAGCTGGGTTTGATTTTCACTAAATCCTTTGATGGTTTAGTAATGTTGAAATAAAAGTTTTATTAAATATTTTCTGATATAAAAGAAAAGGTTAAAAAATTCAAAATTGGTTTTAAGAAGTCTTAAAATATTAAAACTGCAAACTCTTCCCGTGAGCTCAACCGTGGCGTTCTCTGCAGAAAGGGTGCTATAACATTACTGCATGGCTTATATTAATACAACCCATATGCATTGTTGAATTCGGTAGTGTTATATATTAGTATCTATAGGCTGCTACATGTACTTTGGATCACTGAATCGACCGAAAAATCAGGAATCAAAAAAATTGAAGAAAGGATGAATCATGAAAGCCCTAGTAGGAACAGGAGCCACTCTCACAAAATGTCCTACTACAGTACATAGCCTACATATACCATTTCTGTAGGTTCAGATTTCTTCCTGTAGTCCTAGACAGAGGGGTGTCTCGGTGTCTTAGAGACACCCAAGCTGCCTTTATAGACACCCAGATTCCATCAAATTTAACATAGAAAGATATAAATGTAAAATGAAACGCCCTCATTTATGTAAAAGGAGTGATTTAAGATACCCTATTGAGTATTCTTGATTTCTTGTCTACATTTTGAGTCAAACTATGGGCATAAAAATGTCAAACCAGATTATATTGGTGTACGACATTTTGTGAAAGTTGGTCCTGGTTTCTCAATTATTTCTGACCGGTGAAAGCTGATAACTCTAGGTTAAGCCTTCATCCAGTGTTGTCCGTCTGTCTATATAATCAGCTTACCTTACTTGTAAACTACAATTGACTTCTGTGGGTTTAGATCAAAGTTTGTATACCTTTTGGTATTGAGGGTTGTATCCAGGGCCTTAGCCAGAAATAAAAAGCATGGTCAGTTTCCTTCACACTTTTAGTAATTGGGTGTCCAGTTTTTACAGTCTCTGTATCTCCTGCATGTTAAAGTTTCTTAAAACAGAGTGTCCAAATGAGACAATTATTAATTTCCATGTGTCCAAATGATGGGTGGACACCCCTCTGTCTAAGCCCTTGGTAGTGTCTATCCCCCATTGGACTGGTGCATGGTCATAAGAGAGAATTAACCTTAAATACGGCAATATATTCATCATACAATTTAAAGAAAATTATTTTCTGGAACACCTAAAAATCTCTTTAATATGTAAGGCCCGTGGCTCAGTGGTAGTGAGTGCACTTCCTGAACTGAACATGCTTTGATTTACCGTTCACGGGTTGGAGTCGGCATTTCATCCATCAGGTATATGAGCGAGTCACATGTTGTGGCTTGGGCAATCACGGGGGTGGTTTTTATGAGGTTTCCTCTTGGTTTTCCACCGAAATAAGGCTGTGTACAGTTTAAGTTGACAATCCATCGTCATATAGGTGAAATACCCTTGAGTACGACGTTAAACACCAATCAAGCAAACAGACAAACAAACTGTAATATGTAAAACCTGTTTTTGAATTGTTTATCTAGAATTAATCAGCCAAGCAATGATGTGCACTGGTACTCCTGATGTGGCAGTTTCTCCAATATGGGCATCAAAAGTGAGGAAGAAGGCCAGCAAAAAGTTAACAGAACAGGAGATGAATAAACAGAAGTCTTGTCATCTCATTCCAGGTAGTAGCATGTCGGTCTAATAATCCTATTTCCTGACTGCTGAAGCTGTCAGTCTCCACCAGGCCGACAGCTTCAAGTCAGTCAGTCTCCATCAGGTCGACGGCTTCAAGTCAGTCAGTCTCCATCAGGTATATGATGAAAACACGATGCTGCTCTGGCAATCACAGGGGTGGGCCTCACAAGGCTTCCCCTAGTTTTCCATTGTATTTAAGCAAACAAGTATTCCAGGTAGCCAGAATTTAGATTTTTTTAGATAAACATATTTTTTAAAAATTAGCACAATTGTGAAAACATTCTAGAGGACCAAGTGGTATTTTGAAGTCATTTTTGATTATTTTTCACAACTCTTCATTTATGTAAAAAAAATATCGTGAAAGCTTAAAGAATCGTTTTTTTTCTTCAAATCAAAATATTAAAAAATTAATAGCTGTGTTTAGGAGTTATATACTGTTAAAAGACTTGACTGCTGTCATAAACAAACACTATTGAGTGTGATATTAAGTAGCAATGAATTATTACGATGGTCTCAATCTGGCTTGTTGATTTTTTTGCTGAAATTGTGTTCTGTCATTTTATCCACTGAAATTCTTATTTGTTATCATTTTGTGTTCTGATTGTTGGGTAATGAGAGGCTAAGAGATGAACCAATTGATTAAGGTTATAGCCACTGTGAATTCATTATTCAGATTGTTGGGTAATGAGAGGTTAAGAGACAAACAAATTGATTGAGGTCCACTGTGAAGTCATTATCTTCAATGTGGACAGTCAGTGTAGTCCTGACAGAGCTGTATGTCAGTTAGCCGGTGGACAAAATTCAGGGTCCATACTAGGCTTGTTAGATTGTTGGTCAAGTTAGCTGTGAAGAATATCTGTCTGCCAACCAAATAATAGGAGCTGGAGATCACACTCTGTTTCCTATCCGAGATGAAGGGCAACATCGAACCAATACATTGTGAGGCCTTTCTTTGTGAGAAGTGAGTATCCTGAGCAGTTGTGGATTCTGAAGGAGGGTATATTTCTCCAATCAGCTGGCTTGGTGTTGTGATATAAGTAAAATAACTTTAAGTATGGCTGAAATGTCAATCAAACGAACGATATATTGGGAAGAGAAAGAAAACCCAATAATGTATCATTGAAGAGAGCTTGTCCTGGTGCTGTCAGGGATAAAGAGAAACTTGATGTTTGTTTGATTGGTGTTTAACGTCATACTTAAGGGTATTTCACTAATGTGACGATGGATTGTCCACTTCACACTGTACACAGCCTTATTACGGTGGAAAACTGGGAGGAAAGCTCGTAAAATCCACCCCTGCGATTGCCAGAGCCACAACATGTGACTCACTCATATACCTGATGGTCGACAGGGGGATTCGTTCCTGTAAACGCTAAATCGAAGCAGGTTCAGTTTAGGACGCACACTCGCTACCACACGGCTGCGGGCAAGAGCAACTTGAAGCCTCTTTGATGTGATTTCATTATTTTGTGTCCTGAGATTGTGCGGTGAATATTTCTTGCTTGTGTTATGGTGGTGTCCTTCATCCGTTGGGATTACTCATTTTAATATGATTAAAGTTCAGTTTAGATCAAAATTAAATGCAAGAAATTCATTTAAAGCTTCGCATTGAATAGAGTGGGAAATTTGCTATCAAATAATGCTTGTTATTCACTCTCTATAGCCAAGGAACAAATGTAGTTAATAGCTTTTTAAATTTATTTTGTTATCGAAACTTGAATGGAAGTGTCGTACATATTAAAACACTCCCAAATACCGACTCATTCGCTAAGCCTATACTTGTTAATTATATTGTCTATCCCTTAAGTTAAATTAACTACACTTCCCTTTCAGGAAGCACTCTTGATCTTGGAGAGAAAGAGTCTAGAGTACCAGTCTTATTAATTCAGCGACCGGACCACCAGGGGCCATTGCAAACATCCCACGCATCACCCGGGTTTGGCAGTGGCTGGGACCTTATTTTGCCTTCAGGCTGGGGAATGGCATTCTGGATCAGTCTGGTATACCGAGGGGCACGTGTTGGCGGGCTTAGAGAAGCTGAAAATCTACACCGAGAACTTGGTAAATTATATTTCCCATCAGACTTTCCAGACACAATTGCAGGACAAAATCACGGAGAGCTCCAAAGAAAAGCACTTGAAGAAAAACATTCCCGCTATCCGCCAGCTAAAAGACCTAATTTTGTCAAATTTGGAACTCTAACTCCTTTTTACTTCCCTTGGAAAAAAACTCTTCTTGAATGGAGGGAATATTGTGTATCAAACTCAGCATCTATTATGGAAACTGATTCAACTGGTCCCCCCAAAGTTGAGTATATTGATGATTTCTTTGTTTTAAGAGACCGGGTCTTACTGCAAGAATTAATTACAAATGTCTCAAGAAATGTGGTGGATGAAACTGATCGCTATAAGTCTACACTTGATCCTGAATTTTTTATTAAGATAAGGGATTCCTTGGTAACAGTGCGAGTGACAATGTTCAATAGAGGAACACCCAATAAGTTTGATTCCATCTGTCTCCCAACAAAGGAAGATTTGAAAAAATTGAAAGAATGCCCAGGCTATGGTGGTCCAGTTGAACCATCTCACAAAGACTTGACAAAAGAAGTTTTGAAGAAACAAAAGAGAGCTGGTGGGCCTAATCGTAACCTTATAACCCCTCTCAGTGATGCCAAATTCACAGATGAGAACATTTTACATTTTATTTCACGAAAGACAATAGGTTATTTGGTAAGTGGGGCTTTCTCATTTTGCCAAGGTCACGGTGCTGGAATTGGATTTTGTTCAGCTGTTGCGTTGTCGTATGTGCCCAAATCCGCTATATGTTTGATCAGAGCCCAGAATTCACTTCAGTATCGCTTCATAAGATTAGAAATAATGATTTAATCGATTATAAAGATGAAACTCTTTCAGGAATGTGTTTTGATGTTTTTGTGTTACTCTAGTATTGTCATTGTTTGAGTTTTCTTTACCCAATGGACTGTCCTGTTATAACATGTAGACCGTATAATGTGACTGGTCTCAAGATTTGACATGCCTCATAATTTGAAAAAGTCTCGAAATAGGTTTTGTATATTTCGGACAATGTTTTTTGTAGTTTCTTCTTTAAGTGAAATAACATTGAGTGCAACCTGTAAGTCATAATAGGACAAGTGTGATGTAATGGGACCTATCTCATGATTTGACCAGCCTCATAATATGACAAGCCTTGTAATGGGACCTATCTCATGATCTGACCGGCCTCATAATATAACAAGCCTTGTAATTGGACCTATCTCATGATCTGACAGGCCTCATAATGGGACAAGCATGATGTAATGTGACCTCATGATTTGACCGGCCTCCAACTTACAAGCCTAGACATAGGATTAGCATATTTAAGTGAAATGACCTGGAATACATCTTGAAACCTTAAAGTTAATCTTTGTTGGTAAATAAAAACCTTGGTAACTAAATGAACAATGTTTACTACAACTTTTTTCTTAGAAGTTAACAAACACAGATGTGGTGAAACGATTTTATTTGATCATGTTATTCAATTCTGTAACTAATCCGTGTCAGGTGATCAAATATATAAACAGTATGATTGGACATGTTGGTGTTATGATACATTCCAGTAGTCAAAAAACAAAATAGTTCTTTGAATTTGCAACCTCATTTTGTGTAAGAGAGAGACTAAGAAACTGGATTCTTGACGAAGAATTGGCAAGCAGCAAGAGAGGATTCCTGTTCAAGAATCAACAGTTCTGATGGCTTTCTCAAACGGTTGTGTAACCCAACACAATTTCTACAACTGCTTACACATTGCTGTGATTCTAGTGCATACAACTGGCGGATGTCACCACAAATATTTAATTGAGGATAGCAGTCATAGAACATTCAAAGTTTGAATGTATGCGTGTTCCACAACCACATTTATAGAAATCCTACCCAGAACACTCAAAGTATAATGTTGTTTCACGGAGGAAACCCCCCCCGAACAATTGGTGTGACTCACTTTCCTTATACTGGTGGGTGACACATGGACTCTGACCCATTTGTTTGTTTGATTGATTGGGGTTTAATGTCGTACTCAAGGGTATTTCACTTGTATGACAATGGACTGTCCACTTCTCGCTACACCTAGCCTTATTAGAGTGGAAACCACAAGGTAAACCACCTTCGCAATTGCCAGAGCCACAAAATGTAACTCGCTCATATTCCTGAAAGGAGGGCTTGAGCCTGTGAACTACTTCAAAGCTGGTTCAGTTTAGGTTAACACTCGTGAGTCCGGCAACAACAATAAACGTTGACCAGTCGACCAACTGGCGGCACCATAAATTACAGGTAGCAAGAGCAATATATTTGGATTCCTTCATGACCTACACAAATAACTGTGGATTGTGCCCTAGCAATGAATGGTTCAAGAAAAATGATTAAACCAAAAAATAAGTCCAGGGGAATCGTTAAGACTCCTTGTCATAATCAATAATATTTCACTAACATTAAGATACCTCAAACCCAACATTGAAATAATTTGAAATGGTACAGATTAATTACAAACATTGTTGATATACAATCACATTTGGCTTAAATTTGCTCCAACGTATTCAGCATTCTCAACAAAAATTTACATGAGTCCAAAATAGGAATGACTTTGACACTTGTAAAAAAAATTGACTACTCTGCATGAGAAATATCAGGCAAGAAATAAAAGTTTGCTAAAACACAGACTTTGAATGGTATTAAGGTTTACCCAAAATTCCCCTACAACTTTCTGTACTTTGGGATTTGTATTGAAGTGAGTAAGTGATTTTTTCAACAACACTTAACTCAAAACAGTAAAACACTTTCTGAGAACCTGAAAGTCATACTTAAGTGCATATTCTACTTCAAAAATAGCATTGCTCATGATCCATTATAAAAAAAAAAAACCAAAGGAAACTACAATAACGGGGTTAAACCCATCAGCAGATCTATTTAACAATACACTGTCATTCCCTGAATAATTTGACATAGGCAACCCAAAGTCACAACTGTGCTCTGTTTGAAGAGAAAGAGCGTACACATAGGATACCGTCTGATTACAATTGTACTATATAGATTAAATTCCCAAATGTACAGAGTAATTTCCTTTGAAAACACTTGATATTGACTGGTCAGAACTGCTACTAAAATAAGCCCTAGCAATAAATAAAACATTGTAAGAAACAATTTACTTCTTTACAGGGTACCAAAATATAGCATCTACCGGACTGTCTCTTCATTGCTGATGATGGTTTAATACAGTAAACTATAGAAATTCAATGTTCACCTCATTTCACCATATAGAGCCTAAGTACTACTAGATTTAATAACAAAGTAAAAAATTAGCACATGAACGTCAGAGAAAATCCACTTGCTACAGATTCTACATTTTGTTTTATTTATATTTACTTGTTTTACCTCTAGACATTTTGACTTCCTGATTTTTATTTAACAGGAATTGGTTTTAGACTTTCATGGAAAATGTTGCAGAAAGTTGACACCATATCGAGGGCTGAAAACCAGACTTGGTTTTTGGCATGATTTAAAGCTCTTGATATGTTAGAACATATGTGAACTAAAAAAAAAATCACTAGCATTTTATTTTTCTTCATGAATCAAGTGAACGAAATACTGAAGCCTAAATGATAAACAACTAACCACACAGAGGTATTAATATAGTTACATATATTTAATAATGCGGTAATCATCTTTATTCAAGCTTAATATCAAATCCTTCCTGAATTTATGTACATTTGTAAGATTTGTTTGAGTATATCTACATGAGGTATGTTAAAGCTAGAAATCTCGGAAATATTGGTCGTTGTTGAAGCTAAAAATTTTTATTATAATAAAAACACAAGCATAAAGGTTTAACCTGTACATTGAATAGCGTTATTTATAACAGCGTCAAAGGCAACTCTACATGTGTTTCACTTACTTGGCAATTTTGCTTTGCCATTGTGGTAGGGTTAGTTTGATTGGTTTTACGACATATTTAAGGTTATTTCACTGATGATAGCAGGCCAGCCTAATGGGTGTAAAGCCACTATCAACAAACCAACAAACAAACAAGACACAATATAAAGCCTCCATAACACTGTTAGAATGGTGCTTCTGGTCCTCTCAGAGTTCAAGGGCAATATGACGCCTATAAACACTCTCTTTGTTTTTCTCATATGTTGCTGGTTTCCTTCACCCATTGGTCTGGCACATCGTCATCAGGGGTGGAAATAACAATACATTTGCTGTATTTGTCCGGTAAAAATTAAGATTGCCCTGTTAAATCCCCAGAATTTAACATTGTGTTAAATGTTCTGCAGGACAAAATTGGAAAAATGTCTTGACAAAATATTTGATACATTTCCACCCCTGGTCATGTGAGAGAAATAAGTTAATGTTAAGTATGGCGTTAAACCCCAATCAATCCTAACCGATTTACATTGTGAGAGCTGAATCCTGTCTCGACTATCCTACATTTCTACTGCAAATTATTTGATATGTCACAATTAAACTCGTAAACACTCTTTTTCTTAAATATTAAAAAACTCTCATACAGATACTTTCGAATCAAAAAGAATGCAGTGCAAACTTTTCCCTAATAACTGCTAACATTTTGTAAATAAATAATAATCAACATGCTTCCCTCTCGTTCCTCATCTCCTCAAAACTATGGAATCAGAAACTGACATTTTGACGAAATTAACAAATTCTGCAATAAAATCAGCAAATGTTGAATGACAAATTTGGTAGTTAGATGTAAACCTTGATATTAGTATAGATCTATGTTGTCTATAGAAAAGTTATCTGAAACTCAAAATCTGTTTAACATACAATGTGAATATAGCACTTAAATGGTGTGACTGGTTGAGAATGATGGCCTGAGCTTTAAACAGCAACAGATTTTGATGGGGGAGTTTTCTCCCTAATGGCAAAAAAAACTTTCTTCTCACTTAGAGATACCATAATCTTAGAACAGATTTTTTCAGGCTAAAACTTGTAGAGGAAGCATCCACCAACACCAAATTAAATTGAAAGGATTTCAGTATTCAGCTTTATCAATCAATCACTTCACCCCAGTATAATTCAAAATTCATTTTTCACTGTGGCTTTTGAAATTTGAACCAGATCTTACGACAGGGGGGTGGGGGACCAGAGGGAGATATGTCAAAGCAATAACAAGTCTCAGCCCACAAAATTCTCGGAACTAGAATCTGGTCCTTGGTATCACAATCCCAAGAAACGCCCCCTATTTTAAATAGTCACTTTCTACATGGCACATTTAACAACATCTACAAATTGATTTCTTTATAAAATCTGTGACTTTTACTAGTTTATGAATTCTAATCAGTGCATTGGAAATAGAACAAAATGACAATGTGAATGCTTCTAAATAATGAGAATTTTCCTATAAATCGTCCTCACAGACTCGACATCATTTCTCTGGAGGGAAGGTAGACTCTAAAAAATTCTTCACGTCTTTGATTTCCTTCAACAAAAACAGAAAAACAGATTAAGAATAACAAACCTGTAGTTGGAAAGTTTATGCAGACATCACCATCATGACAAAAAATTGAACAGCATATAAACAGCCTATTAAGGGGACACAACCTGAAGGCAGAATGAAAATTTATTACCCATGAATTTCATTCACTTGAAAGCTGACCTCAACCTTTATAGGTTGTAGCTACTTTGTGAATCCACTGATCAGATTGTAGTAGAGTGAGCCCACTGGCTAAGGGCAGTTTGTGAATCCACTGATCAGATTGAAGTAGAGTGAGCCCTCTGGCTAAGGGCAGTTTGTGAATCCACTGATCAGATTGTAGTAGAGTGAGCCCTCTGGCTAAGGGCAGTTTGTGAATCCACTGATCAGATTGTAGTAGAGTGAGCCCACTGGCTAAGGGCAGTTCGTGAATCCACTGCTCAGATTGTAGTAGAGTGAGCCCTCTGGCTAAGGGCAGTTTGTGAATCCACTGATCAGATGGTAGTAGAGTGAGCCCTCTGGCTAAGGGCAGTTTGTGAATCCACTGATCAGATTGTAG